>VZTX01007772.1:0-141462 GCA_013400915.1 Pardalotus punctatus | reverse complement strand
GCAGCCCCCGGCGGCAGCAGCCGGGGGTCGGGCGCGGGCGGCCGCCCGTCTCCATCAGCCTTTGTCCGGGAGGTGACTGTCCGTTCCTCTCGAGGGAGGCGGGGGGCGAGCGCTCGGCTTCTCGGACGTGCCGAGGGCCGTGGGGAGCTCTGCGTGTGTGTGTGTTGTGTGTGTGTTTGTGTGTTGTGTGTTTATCTCGGTGTGTGTCTCAGCATCTCGGTGTCGTGTGTGGAAAGGCAGAACCCGTCGCCTCGGATGCGATCGCCTGCGTGCGGGCACCGGCAGGCGAATGCGGGTTCAGTGTTTTATAATTGCGTCGTCTCTCCTGGTGCGTAATCAATCCCGTGTCATCCGCACACTGGGAGCGCCTGCTCTTGCGGGCTCCCTGCTCTTGGGGTTCCTCCGGCCGTGCCGTGCATCCCGCAGGGGCTCCTGGAACAGTTTGGCATCAAAAGGCATTTATTAGAAACAGATCCGTTTAGATGTGTGCTGACACTAAGTAAGTGAGAAAGCCGTGTACAGGGGCTTAGCACCTACCATCTGTTTCATTAAAATACCCAGGAAAGCATGTTTTGCATCGGAAAGGAAAATTAGAGCGCATGTGTGTTTTTCAGCCTTACAAAGCTTCTGATTTTGAATGTGGAAAGCAGTATTTTTTTGTTGCAAGTAAAGCTCGATTTCTGAAAAAAAAATCAAAGATGGGCAGCAGAGGGATGTGGTCGGTTATCACATACATGATGGTATTCCCCAGTATCAGCCTAGTCCACTTTCAACGTCACAGAATTTTCTGGGAATACAGAGGTTTCAGCATTTGAAAGTTGCATGAATCAGAAGGCAGTGGTAAATTCACAAAATGGGATTAATGGAGCCCTCAGCATTTGGAGCACGAATATTATGCCTGGTGTTACAATTTAATGAAGCCTTTTGATACAGTGCCTGTCTGAAAAGTCTTTTGGCAGAGATTTGCAGTAATCCAGTTTGGAGCTAGTGGTACATGCAAATATCGAAATATATTTAGTGGAATAAGGGACATAATTTAGTTCTGCAATTGTAATGAGTCTAATAATGACTTCCATTTAAATGTGATCTGGTGTGCTTTTAAAATTGTTTTAAAAACTAGGTCTTTGTAATGTTAATTAAATGCCAGACCAACACCCAGAAATTCCAGGAAAATGCTCTCCTGACCAGGGCATCTGCATGTCACAAGTGCATTGAAGAGTTCTATATTGCATACTGCGTGCTACTTTTTCTTACAGTCTTTTGAGAAGACATCAAGACTTTTTCTTTTCTCTATCCTGTAGGAAGTACATTAGTTTACTATGTATTTCTTTCTTTTGCTGCTTTATTTTTTTGCTATTGGTGGACTTACCCTGTTTCCTCTTATAGTATATTATTACTGGCTGTAGGAAGGTGTTGGATATACTTGGGTATAAAGTTCAGGCCCCTCACTGATATCCAGCACATGTAGTTTATGCTAAAGCTGCATGTCACATCTGCTTTACTGTGAAAATGTTTTAGTAAACATTTTCATGTGCTAACCTGTGTATGTTGATACCACAATTAAATTTTCGGATGGATGAGGTTTTTTTTGTTTTTTTAATCTTCCAGCCCTGTCTATTTTTCTCTTTTTTTCACCTTATTAGTGTATGTATTATTTTGTATAACACCACATGTGTGTGCTTATTTCTTGAGAACCTCAAGAGAGTGTGTATATGTAGCTAAACAAAGATAGCAGTCTGCTCAGACCTCCCAGGAAAGCAGGAGGCAGGAGCTATCCCAGGGAGAGTACCCCCTCCAGTGTGTATAATCAAAAAGGAGAGGTGGGGGTTTTTTTGCCAGCTGTCCACTCCTACAGCACTCGGTGAACCCACTTTTCCATCAGCCACACGCTGGTAGGCGCCTGGATTTGAAAAGAGGCAGGATTCCTCCTGGGGTCCTCTCCCTGCCCCTGGCCTTCCTCATCTACCTACCTTAGTATAGACTTTGGAAATAGAGGCCACTCAGCCTCCAAGCTTTCATGAGGGGTTTTGTGTGTCTTTGATTTGTGAAACCTGGGAAACCTTTCTGGTTTGCACTGGAAATTGTCATATATGTGATACAGCAAATGTTGGGAATTCACTATACTGCATATTGAGGAACTGACAGGCAGCTTGCTTTTGGTTGGTATCTTTTGAGTTGTTCCTGGTCTTTTCCTTATTGCTCACTGCATTCTCTTTGGGTGATGATGAATGAGTTTCCTCAGCCAGTTACAGCATCAGCCTCTGGAACAGGCATTTGTTTGTAGGCTCCTGGATTCTCTTAGCACGAGTGAAAGCTTAGGAAGAACCAGAGCCCTGGCCCTATGGCCTGGGGAGTAGTACAATGTAATGTAGGCCCTGAAGCTGTATGGTCTCAGTAATTTTACTTTCAAGATACAAATTAAAGTTCTCTTAAAAAGAAGTACTGATTATGTAGAAACTGATGGTACTTTTCCAAAGCAGTTTCTTGTGAAACAGTTTTCCAGTTCATGCTCAATACTTGAAATTCCAACTAACAATACATAGAAATTAAAGAAAAATGTCCTTGAGATTGGAAACAGAGATGAGTTTCACTGATAGCGCAGCAGAAAAATGCCCTTGGAGTTGCATCCCAGTCCTTGAACAAAACCAGAGACTGATTTTCAGATATTTTCAGTTTTATCCGTGTGACCTATTAATATTTTGTTGTCTCAGAAAGAATTATGAGGTTTTGGTTAAATAAAAGTGAAAAGATGAAGGATGAAAATGCCACCCAGTTGTTAATTTTCATGTCACCATTGATATCACCTGAATCCCTGACAAGAGGAGGATCAGAAAGGATTCCTGCTAATTGTTTTCCTGCCTTTGTATTTCAGACAATTTAGATTTAAATGCCTGTGTCAGGAGGTTTATTAGAGCAATAGGGGTTCTGCGGGTTAACGCTCTGAGTTGTAAAGCTGTTTCGTTCTAGCAATACATAAAAAATGTATAGGTGTAGGTTGGTTCATAGGTTTAGGTAATTCACAGGAACAAATATTGGCTGTTAGTTTCTGTTTTAATAAACAACAGACTCCTGTGTGGGCAAATAAAGGAATCCCTGAAGAATGGTGTCTTTGGGTAGTGAACATTCGGGCTTTGTCCAGGATTGTGGTGAACGATGTGATCAGTCACGCCTGTCAGTGGGGCTCGGGAGAAGTCAGGAGCAAACACAGCCGCATCACAGAGTTTGCTCTAGAGATGCACACGAAGTGGTATTTTTACAGAGCAGTGCAGACCTTTTTACTTTTCCAGAATCAAAGTAAGAAATAAAGAAGATCTTGCATGAATATGCAAAAAAATGTAAAGCTCACTGTGATTGTCTTAATATGGATCATTGTCTGGCATCTAAATACCACAGAAGTGTGGGTTGCTTCAAAACACCCATGATGAAATTGGAGATACAGTGTAGAATATATTTTAACTAATGGGTGCTTTAGCAGTCTTTGTTACATGCAATTTGTATGAAAAAAGCTAACAGTGGCATCCAGTAAAGTGCCAGATGCAATAAAAAATAACTTCTGATCGAGCTAAAACGTTTGGGGTAAGCATGTGGTTTGACCCCTCCAAGCTCTCTTCTTGCAGAACCGCATTTACACGTGTTTTTGTAAACTTGAAGCAATAATGAAATGATAGCTGCCGGAGTAGAAAACCCACACAGGAGCTGGCAATCGACATCATGCCCAGGATCCAGCAGTACCAGGATACTGTGGGGCACATGAGGCTGTTTCATTGGGGTTGTGTCATCGCTGCAGGCTGGATAAGGAGCTCTAACTTTGGAGCGCAGAGGCTATGTCACCTCCTTCCCACAAAACAGTTTTGGGGGTGAGCAGGCTTGGTGAAATGCAGATTTTCCCTGCATGTTTTGTTAGTGCCAGATCCCTGGCTTAGCAAAGGCAGCCACCGACTTTGGGCATTGCGCTGAGCTCCTGAAGAGGAACTTCCTGAAGAGCCATGAGGATCTCCAAAAGGGGCAGAGATGGGTATTTTGAACACCGAGCCTGGCTGACTTCCAGCCATTGGCTGTTGAGGGCTGGCATGAATGGGGTGCTCCCCAGCCTTGCCTCCCTCCCAAGAGCCTGCTTCTGTGGGTAGTGTCAGTGGCCCTCCTCTTGCCTTGTCCTCCAGCCCTAGGAGAGAATGCACACAGGGAAATTACTGCTGGTCTTACCAGAAGCAAGTACTATGCAGATTTTTTTCTTGGAAATCTGCCAGGCGTTCAGCAGGAGGGCATAATGCATGGAGTATTCTGGCTTTGAATCAAAAAGATCATAGAAAAGTTGACTGCATGGTGGCTTTCACGGGACTTGGAGGGCTCAGGGTGAGACACACTGGAGAAGAATAGTTTATGTTGTCTTGGCAGTTTTAATGGCTTTCATGTCCCTCTACATGCTTGTGGGCCCAGGTTTTGGAAGGCAAGAGTGGAAAAATAGGATGACTAAATGCAAATTCAACTTGTGTGCCTGAAGACATTCTTACCTGTCAGTCTCTGGTGGAGCACTGAAGAAAAATATGCATGATTTTTAGAGGAAAACAAATGTATTGCCATTTTTATTCTAATTTTTCTGACCCTTTTAAAAGATGGTGGATGGGAGTAGCCTTTCTTGCTGTTTAAATTTTGAAAGAGGTGTTGCTATGAATCCTGCTAAAATAAATAGTACCTTTAGGATGAAGACTTAATTATGTTCAGAATTCAGATTTAGTTCAAGGGTATTCAGAAACATCTGTATTTAAAAACAGTAAGGCTTGATGTATTGAGCCTCACTTTTTTGTGCAAGAATTTTAAGATAGATACCTATATAGGTATTTTTATGTTGGAGTTCAAGGTAGGAAGAAAATAGTACAAGACAGCAGAAAGGAGCCTCAGTGAGTTGATTCTTTTGTCTCTTTTTGCTGTCCTGATCTGTGGAAGAGAGAAAGCTTAGGTCTTATTTATGCCAGGCTTTCTGTCATCAGTGTGGTTCCCAGTAGGAAGCATGAGCTGGAAGGCTTCCAGTCATGGCTTATGCAGGTGCATCCCATGCACTGGGGGTTACGTGGGCTCTCTGTGTATATCAGCAGATGCTGGGCATCCTACTGTAGGCAGCTCTGATGGGGGAGGACAAAATAAGCCAAGAAAAGATCTCAGCACATAAAAATAATTTAGTTGGTTAAAAAAAAAAAAGGTGCATATTTCAAATGCGTGCACAAAAGAAATGAAAGGCAATTCCCAACAGCAATAAGTGACCTTCGTTACCTATATTTGTATGGAGAAATGTTGAAGATGCTAAGTATGCAGTGAATGAATGAGGTCTGGTTTGGCATTGTCTGAAAACTGCATTTGTTCCTAAGGAAAACATTGAACTTTGAACTTTGAAAGAAGAACTTTGAGGTATTGTGGGCTCCTGATATTAATAATGACTTAAAGTAAAAGGTAAGACATTTATACTTTAACAAAGGTTTTCTTGGCTAGTGCAGTAAAACTGTTGCTGTAGAAAGGAAAATGGAATTTTAGTTGTCATTGTTAACAGCCATTGAAGAATAGAGTGAAAAATGAGGCATCTGCTATGATGCTGCAGAGAGTTAGTATCATGTCCCTATGGGGCGTTGCTGGAGAAAGAACAAAGATGCTTTTTTGGGGGGAAAAAATAGGTAATGGATTATGGAGTTCAGCTTCAGGACTGGCTGGAGGTGATAGTTTGCCCCAGAGTGCCCAGTGGGAGCTGATGGGTGAGACTGGGGGAGCACAAGAGGAGCTTTGAAAATGAAGACAGTAGCAGTGTATGATGTGACAGAGAGGGAGAAAGAGAGAGAGTGCCTTGAACAGGATGATTCAGAGCAGGATGTGATCAGAGCGACAGGCAGTGCAAACGACCCACACGGCAGCAGAGCTGTGGATGAGACCTACCCAAGCGTGAGTGTGGTTGCCAAGAGTGCAGTAGGAATGTTGCAGGTGACAAGGGGATTAAAGGTATGTAACATCCTGGATCCATGTTGGCAATGAACATATCTTCATGAAAGTGGGGAAGCTTTTTTGTAATATCTGTTAAAAACAAGCTGAGGAGTGTTTACTCTGTTTCTGAATTAGTTTCTCATGTTACAGCACAGGCTCCAATAAGGAGACAACGTTGTCCTATTCCTGATAAAACCTTAAAACAGCTTGCATGACACATGCAACTATGATTGCATTACTGAATTTTATTACTGTGCACTTGAAGAGAAACAAAAGGAGATGAGTCACTTTGTATAGTATAAATACAAGACTGCAAAGACATAGCTGAGGTAGAGAAGAATTAAGAGAAGTCCTTTTTCATTTACTTGAGAGAGTTTATTAACAGCTGGTGACAGTTCTTAACAGATCCAATAGTGCTGTGTTATCAGTTTAGAAAAGCTGTAACCAGCTTGAAACTCCAGATCCATCAAACATGATGGGAGAAACTGCTGATGACTTGAATGGGGTCACAGTTCTGCCAGGGGCACATATACTTGTTGAATGAACAGGCAATGGGGTAGCTCCAGGAAAAAAAATAGAATATGATCAGAGTAGCAGAAATTTTAAAAATTAAAAATCAAGACCCATGAACTCTGCAAATTCACACTTTTTTTTAGGAAGGGTTGATAGCTGTATAGGCCAGGGGAGAGTGAGTGCAGTATCTGTATTTAAGCATCTATGGAAGAGACTGGCAGCTAAGAGTGGTGTTCAGCAGCACTTGGAGATGCAGAGCTATCACAGTATTTATCTTAGAGTAACAAAAATTGATGTGATGCCTAGGAAGGCTTACAGGTTTGCTAACGAGAATGAGCACTGGAACAAAGAAAAATCATATGTTGATCACAGCCTTGTGCAGAACAGAAATGAGACAAGACAAAGAGCAGCCATTTAATTATATCTTAGGAGGTAGCACTAAGGTAGCATGGATTTGTTAATTTGCAATTTAAAATATTTTCATTACAAAATTTAATAGGGTATTAACACTGTCTAAGACCACTTAGTCATTAGTTGTGCTTTGTGCAATATACAAAAAGATTGCTCATGACTGTTCAAGATGAGGAGTGACTTCAATGAAGTGTTGAATGGAGTAAAAAGAAGGCATGAAGAAAGGTTGGCACAGGGAAGGAAAAGTCCTGATTGCCATTGGTCTGGAAACCTCTAAGAATTTTCCTTGTATTCTCTTACAATTTTTACAGTTTTCTTTCCTTTCCCAAGCAAAAAAAGAGAGGCATATCATTACTAAGTCATCAGCTGTAGTCTGATACAGGAATCAGGAGTCATATCCAAAAAGCCACAAGCTCTGAAACCTCATCCCATTTCTTGTTGTCTTCTAATTACAGTTTAAAGGAAGGATATGTTGGTCTTCAAAGCCTGCGTATTTTTCTTAAGAACTTGGGTCTGTGCTTCCTGCTCTGAGGGGTCTCCGATTACCTCTCCTAAGACAGTCTGCTTCCTTCTACTTCTTCATGTTCTTGCTCTTTTTGACTTTCTTCCCTGCATCTTGATGGGTCTTACTCCTAAGCTATCCTTTGCCTATATTTGTCTTTGTCTTTTTCACTTTTTTCTGGTTTTTTGTCATGCAAGTTTTCACTGTCTGTTCTCAGCCTGGCTCACTCCTCCTACATGAATATTTTCCTCTCCCTTCATTTAATTACAAATCCCATTCTTTGCATATTTATCTCTTTTCCTTCTGTTGCATGATTACCTTTTCTTTCTTCTTTCATTCCCGCTCATCTTGACTCTTGTATTGATGAACTTGTCCTTTTCGGTAACTAATCTGACCAGTTTCAGATTAGTTACCAAATCTCCAGTTTTTGGTAATTCCAAAGTTATCAAAACTCCAGTTTCTGCAATTTGATGTCTAAATGTGAGTCTGAACTTTTTTTTTTTTTTGCTTGAGGAGTCCTTATTCTCTTAAGGACAAGAGCTCACTGTTATAGCTGCAGTGCCTCTTGAAGATGTAAAAGCTAGAAAGCAAATACAAATTCTGTTTATTGTTAATTTGGGGGGTGTGTCCAAAGACTCTTCAGCTCAAGGAACTTGAGTTAGTGACTCTCATGTTCTTCTTTGCTTGTTTTCCTTAGGTTAGCCTTTATGTTCCTTCTTCATCCTCCTCTTCCACTGTCCTCCAGTACATCCAGGCAGTGTCTGTCATTCCTGAGGGCAACCTGAATTCTGTTGTGGCAACAGCAGCTTGATTTCACTCCAAACCTGCAGAAGTGGGTGGTGACATTTAATTATAATATTAATCTCTAACACAAAATGAGTTTCAGGTTTGTTGCCAACGTGCGCATCAGCCACACTGTTGCCAGAATCAGTGCTTAATCATTTCAATTCTGGAAGAAGCTGTCTTGAAGGGAATGCCTGAGCAGAGGAGTCTGAGATACTAGAGGAAGGCCAGGGAGATGCTCTGAGCTGCAGGGCTCTTAGAGAAGCTGGTTATAGCCAAAATAGTTGCTGTGTGATTGTGGTGTCACATAACTAAAGTCAACTCTGTACCTTGATTTTTTTCCAGACAGAGGAGTGCAAATGAGCTTGCACATCCCATGTGCTGGCCTACAAATACGCTGGGTCAGTCCATTCTAACACACTGAGTTATCTGTTTTGCTTTTAAAATTCAGTCTTGAACGTGTGCTGCTCACCATTGGTAGGAGCACAGGGAGCTCCTGCCTTAAGGGATGAGATGGTGTTCCCTAGTGCATGAGCAAAGTTTGTCATGTTTTCTCCTGCTGAGGGTTTGACAGAAGAATAATTTTCAAATACAAATTTTGAAGAACAAGAATGAATGTGAAGGTTTGGGGTTTCTTTTAAAATTTTTTTTCTGTCAAATCTGTCTCTCTGAAGACTGTTTTTAGAAATACAGGAAACCTCCAATGTAAGTCACTTTCCTTCCTGCAAAAACTGCTCATTTTTTTTCATTTCAACAAGCTGAGGGTAAAAACTGATCTAATTTTCCAAACTGTAGTTTGTTTGTAAACTGAAGTTGACAGTTAAAGTTATGCTGTTTACTGGTAATGAATGCATTAGCTTCTATTTGAAAGCTGTCATGGAAAATTACTGTTGAATATTTTTTGGCAGTAAGAGTGGTAAAAATGCTGCACAGATGAATATCCAGTTTAATGGTTCTGAAGTCTGGAGAAGCCTACATTTATGTTAAGAAGCAGCAGCTGAAATAGTTTTTTAAGGCTTCACCTGTTTACCAGAGAAGCACTTCATCCTGCTTGCAGAGGCTATTCTGTGACTTATGGGGAGGTTTTTTTTTCTCCCAGTGCAAATGAAGGAAGCATGGCCCTTAGGCTACATTTATGAGTTACTGCTTTTTCAGTCATGTCAGCTGAAGAGAGAAGAAATTTCTAAAGGCAGTATAAGTAAATTGGCTTGCAGGGGCCATATAAAAGCAAATTAATTTCAATCTTGATAGATGCATGTAAGTGCATTAACAGTATTGTTTACGATCTCTTCAGAAATGTGGTAAATTCCCAATGGAGTGAGCCCACAGGTGACTGCAAACAGCTTTGGGAAATCTGTTAAATGTGTAGCTGGACTTAAGGTACAGCTGCATATGGAATGGTGTGGTTAATAATTACCATAATGCAATGTATATTGAAATGTTGTAAGTCAGTAGCTTGCACCAGCTAGAATGATGTCTGGGTGCGTGAGAGACTTAATCTGCTTGTTATTCCCCCTTCCTGCCCCAGCATATGCAGGCATGGCAATACTATTGGGTTTTTTAATGCTGGTATAAATAGGTATAAATAGTTAAGTTTAATAATAAAACAAAAAATTAGTTATGATTTTCTCTGAAAGCAGTAGTAAATTTTGATAGTACTATATATGAGATAAGGAAAGTTTCCAGAGTTTGAGTGATTTTCCTTGAGGAACAGCTTTCATGGTAGTTTATAAAAGGAGCTGCAAGATAAGCTTCCTGCTGTTACTTTCAGAAATTCAAATTTTGTCTTTCTTGTTTTGGTCTGGGCTGATTTATTTGTTTGCTGTGCTTCAGGACTCGTTTGGGACTTCTGCTAAAAGGATCTTCATAGGATCTCAGCATTGCTTTGAAGTGTAGCAATGAATACTTTGTGCTACTGAGAGGATCTAGTTGACAGTTTGGCTCCTGTTCCTTAGGAGATACAAGTCCAGATATTTTAAATTACCAGTGATTGCGAACACTGGTGGCCTGCTGTATGCATTGCATTGCTATGGGTTTTGAATTAGTACTTTTTTCTGAAGTAGTAATTTTTCTTAAAAAGTAATGTCTTTTTAAAGAGAGCATGTGCTTCCCCCCCCCCCCCCCATCTTGACTACATTTCTGTGGATTAATCTTGGATCATCTTGTGTCATAGAGATCCATTGTTTTGGTCATCTGTCATTTGGCTTTCACAAAAGTAGCCCCTATTATTAATAAATCTGCTAATAATCATAAGAACAGTTAAAAAACATTCTCAGTAAATTTCTCCTGTTTATAGTTTTTAATGATCACATGAATGCTACTATTTTAAACACAAAAAAATCTATTATGTGGATCTTAAAGTGAATGAACGAGAGGTACAAGTCCTTTTGAAAAGATAATAATATATGTGATGCAAAAGCCTTTTTAAGTTGCTCTTCTGCTCTTTGTTTTGAAGTCAGTCACCAGTGTTAAGCATTCAGCTTGCTTTGGCAACAGTTCAAAGGGAAAGTAAACAACTTTCACTCTGTTAGGTGGGTGTTCCCTGTTCATTCAGGATGTGTTTAGCCTTTAGTTTCAAAGGGAAGGTGACCAGTTCAGTATGAAAAATTGGGTTTTTTCTGTGCAGGTGAGTCTTCCCGAGAGCTGAGTGTTTTGCATGCCATTCACATTTATCATATGAAGTCAGTGTGATCACTCCTCTCTGCAAACATTGTGCCAGCCAGTTGGTTGAGCTTCCTTGGGCTTTGTCAGCCAGTCTGATAAAATAGTCCTTCCAGTTACGGGTACAAATCACAGGCTTTCCCAAACTATTGCTGTATATCCTTCACAACCATCACCTGAACATGTGCTTTCAGAGTATGCCCAGCCAAGCAAATGCGTCCTGTTCTAGTTTTTGAGTACGTAAGGTCTCAGAATTATGTCATGTGTTTTCTAGGCTCTTTGTCATTGGGTCCAAAGCTGCAGCTTCTAGAGCAGCAGTGTGAGTGCAGTGCTGCTGAAAAGCTAAGAGAAAAAAAGTAAAATTTGATGTCTGTGTATTTTGAAATTAATGTTTTGGGTAGGTCCCCTTTCAAATGGATAGATTTCTGTGGAATACTTAACCTTCTTGAATAAATTTTTTCTAGCAGGAAATCATCCTGTCAGGATTCACCCTACTTTGATAAGGATTATTAATACAAAATTATAAACTTGCTGCTTTTAGTGACATTATACTTTCCTAATGTGCTGTGAAATTTCAGTCTTCTTTTTGCTAAGCTGCCAAGCTACTTTGGAATAAAACTGTTTTGTGTTTCAGAAAACTGAGATTTCAATTTAATGAAACAGTTCAGAAACTTAAATTTTTCATTATTATACAAATTCCAAAGTGATGTGTCTGAACTCGGAGGAAATGCAAAAATTGGCAAGTGGGACTTACAAAAATAGTACACTAATGTTTTAACTTTAATTTGCTTGAACTTCATGTTTCTGTTGAACTCTTTGAAATCCCAAAAGTATCAGATGAAGCAGTGGCTTTTCCCTAGTTTATGAATTAATGCTGCTTTTCTCTTGAAATAACTATTTTCTGCTGCTTAATTTAAGCCAACATGTTTTCATGTTCCCTCCATGGCCAAACATCAATCATACAATTTAAATAATGAAGCCAGGCATTAAAGACACATCTTTTTAAAAGCGGGTATTGTAAAGGATCCAAATAAAAAGGGTAGGGCCTTCTTGTTGTTAATACCATGATGCATATATAATAACATTATTGAAATGTGTGATTCAAGTAAGACAAAGAATACATGGCAATTACTCAAAAAAAGAGAAGTGACTGAAGTTTTTTGTTTTATTTTTCCATTGTCACTTAATCTGAAAACTTTTTTTTACTCTTACAGATAAATTGGGCCGTTTACACTGCTCAGAAATGGAGGTAAGAGAAGTATTTTGTATACTCTGTTAGTGCTAATTTAGCTTATCTCTTTTTCATTATCTTATAGTGTGGAGGTAGTATACTTACAGTGTGGAGTTATTGCAAAGTTGCACTGTGTATTGTGTTTCTGACTTCTGTTGGCAGGTGCATAAGTGTGTCTTAACATGGGATATTTAGCCTTGTGTTCAAAAATACAGGACAGAAAGGCTGTGTGGTTTTTCAAAAACAATATTAAACATATGCTAAGCAGCCAATGTAATCTCATTTGATACTAATCTCTTTAAAACATATGTGTATTTTAAAGAATATTTAATTTAGATAATTTCTGTTGGATAAATTATTTTGTTATACTTACTTTAGAACGGACTGTTAAGTAATGGAATAAATATTTAGTGTTTATGGAATGGCTTAGTGACTTTTGACAACCTGAGAATTTGGATGGAAGCAGAGAATACAAGTGGTGTCAGGGTTGTTTGTTAATTCAAAGGCATCCTGATTTCAGATACTTTTGATATGACCTTTAATTTATCACTTGGCAATGTTTTGGGGCCCAAGAAATATTGTATATCTTGCTGGGGTAACAACAGAAACAAAAATCTAGTTAAATCTGCTTGATTTGTATCTTGACCATTATTTTCTTCTCTATTTTTGATACTAAACTGTGATTAGTGTGGTAATAGTTTTATATGTCAGATTCATAGATTTAATCCAAGACTGAATGCAAAACTAAGTAGAACATCTGGTTGAACAAGATGTGGACTCATAGTCTGATTTTTATTATCATGCAGAGTAAATAATGCAGTCTACTCAAATAAACTTTTCCAGCAATAAATACAATTTCTGTGTCCTTTGCAGGGCAGCCTTTTCTCACTGCCTTTGAACTTTCTTTGAAATGTAAAGCTGAGTTTTTACTTCAACTGTTCCATCCGTACCTCAGGCTGAGCCTGGAGATGGGACAAGTGGAGCATCTTAATTGGCGGGTTGTCAGCTTTCTCATCAATAATATATGTGAAGGTGACAAAGTGCTGTTACCAAGTGGTTTATTCATAGATAAACTGTGCATTATGATGGCTGGTTATAAAGATAAAATGAAAGGCCAGCTAATTCAACTACAAATGGTAAAATGCTAAGGCTCCCCAGGTTTTTTCAAGTATTAATAATAATATTAAAACCAGAAATGTCCTTTCTGCAGGATACTGTGTAAGGAGTAATTCATAAGGGATGGAAGTAAAGAAATTGGAAGTAGGCATGTTTTATTGCTTTGTGTGGTTTAGTTTAAACAAATTCATCCTGGTTTTGTTTCAGGATTTTTAAAATCTCAGTTCAGAAATCTAGTGCCTTATTTACGAATTATAATCTAGTGTGCCATATGCTTTGTATACTAAATATCCATTACAATTTTGCCTTGTGTTTTTTAAAAGGAAGGTAATGAAAGGCCCTAACACTAAAAATACAGATAATAAACCACTGTTAAAATATTTTTTTAACAAAACATAAAATACTTCATTTTGGGAAAGTACAAGTGTTTTTGTTTCAAATGAAAATGTTTAGTAAGAGTCAGTTCGATATGCTATATTTCATCCTCCATGGGAAAAGAGTTTTCTAATTTTGATCTTTAAAAACTATATTTGTTGATAGTTGAAAAGCAGATTGAAGCTTCCCGAGAGACAGGGGCTTAATTTTAAAATATGTCTAATAAGCAGCACTGTGACTGTTAGCATATTGACTCTTCTCTTTATTTTTGTCATTTTGAAGGAGGCTGTGAAGGAGTCAGTGGCTTTTTCCTCCTCCAAAATTCCTTTGGGGTTGCATCATTAGACTTGAAGTTGATGATGTTTGTGTTTTTCAGAACTAGGAATTCAGCAGAGACAGCTCATCTCACTTTTTTTGATTCCTGTGGAAGAGTGTGGCCTAAATGAACAAACTAGAATAAGTGGGAGGCTTAAAATCTTAGCTAATAACAATCGTTTTTTTTTTTGTAAAACATGCTGTAAACTATCCTGAATTGCTGCACCTTTTATTTCAAGCCAGCAGAATGAGTGGTGTGTCAAGTCCAGAGTCCAGGTGCCATAGCCATAATAGGAAGATGGAAGTAAGGAATAAGGTGACCTTGTTTAATCTGCACCTGCCTATAACTCTGTTATGTACATAATGATAGCGCTCTTTAGTCATCTCAGCCGAGGTGGTGGAGTTATATAAAATATGCCAGCCTCATTTGTAAATATTTAGTGCTCATATAGAAGGTATTCTGTGAATGCAAAGTGATTCATATGTAGGAGGGTTTAATTGCCATCTATTTGAAAAGACCCACCTAACTGAGCACAGGCCTGTTGTGTGTGATTAATGCAGTTAACCAGGACGTGCGCTAACACAGAGACACACGCAACTTCTCACGTTGTTCAAGAGTCAGAAGGGAATTAAATAGCCTGTCCCAAACAATGGCGAATTAATTACTCCACACCATTCAGTTCGAGTCAAATCACTGACGGAATCAATTGTAAAAATGTTTTAGGGAGACTGTGTGCTCTCTATGCAAATTCTATTCATGAGCTGTCAGTATCTCTATTAAAAATCTTAACATCCAGTGAAAAATAATAACAATCGTCTATGGAGCTAATTTTTTTTTAACCTTTTCATTGGAAACTTGAAGCATTGACTGTATTTCAGATAATAATTCAGGGAAATAAATATACAGGTTATAAGAATACAGTGTTCACTTTCATACAAATGAGAATATACCTGTTAGTTCAGTGAATTGATGCAAATAAAATTAACCACCTCTCTCATGCGGATGAAAATGAGAACAGGTATTTAATAGCACAGAATGTTAGGATTTCAAAAGGGGTGTCATAATTTTGCATTAAAAGCAATGCCACACCTATATTAAAGTGTGTTACTTGCTCATAATTCAAGCAGTGTAAAATGTGTTTTTAGCATGTACAATATCTAAAGTTCATTTTTTTATCTGTATTGAGTGTAAACAAAAGTAATGTTCTGATTAAGGAATTATTGCTGCAGCAAACAATCCTTGTCATGCACAGTAATAATCACTTTGTTCTCCTTCCTGAGCATTAACCTTCTGGTGACAAGGGAGAAGAAATATCACTGTACAGAGGACAGGCAAAAATGTTTGAGACTAATTTCTTTTAGTAGAATATGAATGAGTATGACTTCCATCAGAATGAGTTTTCATTATGTACTGCAAAAATAAATTTCTCTGTGAATGCTTGGTTACAAATCTGGTAGTTCTATGAAAGCTTTTGATTCCTTGTGCTTTTAAGAGGAAAATTAACAAGAACTCACAATTGCTTTCTAGAAACCAAAGTAGAATCATGCATCTTTTCTTGCAAGCATTAATTTTTTCTTGAGCATTGTGTGGCAGTTCTGATAAGTGAAACACTCATCCCTTGCTGATGGAATTATCTCGCTGAGAAGCTGCACTCCAGCCTTTGAGGGACCTGTTATTTTTGATACCTGAGAGCCCATTATGCTTGTTCATTGATGTGGGGGTTCTGTGGCAGTCAGTCTGACCTCCTGATTTTCCTGAAATACTCCATAGTTGCAAAGAAGCAGCTTAACAGACACTTGATTAAATAGCAAACACACAAAAAGGTAGAGTTTAGGTTTTGATCTTTAGAGTTCTGTAATGAGCTGCTTTTTCAAGAGGAGCTTTGTTTTTTGTAATTTGTAGAAGTTTCTAGCACATGGGGAGGGGATTGATCTTGGAGAAAAATGGATTTCTGGTGTTTACTTGCTATAAGCTTGACACATTGCCCTTTTCATTCAGCAGTTTCATTGGGAATACATAGCAAATATTAGGCCAGAGAACTAATAATGTGTTTGACTAAGCTGATTTAGTGATAGTCAAATCCTGCCATCTGTCCAGAGTTCTCTAAGAGAGTTCAGCTCTTTCTTGTAAAAGCTTTGTAATTTTGAAGTATATGATGTGCCTTTATTAATCTACATGCCCTAAAGTCACACAGGATTTATGATGAAATCTTCATTCCAGTGATACCACCGATAAACCTTTCAATCAACGGGGGAAGAGTCCAGAGGCAGTTTCAGCCTTTGGTCTTCTGACAGTTTCAGATAATGGATGGTGGAAAACTAGGTCTTACAGTAACTTGGACTCTTCCTGGGAACATTTGGTCTGCAAAAAACATGAATAATAGAGCACAGAGCATTAAGTTAAATGGTGTTTTTAACTATTTGAGGTTTTGGGGGTTTTGGGTGTTTTTGATGGTGTTTTTTTGGGTTTTGTTAACTGTAGAATTACCTATTTCTTTTTCATGGGATGAGATGGAAAAGTCTGCAAATATAGACTGTATGAGTCTGAAAGAGGACTCAGAGTTTTGGAAGAATAAGATAATTTTTACAGCTCTTCTGTTTTTGCAGAACCCTTTCTTTATAAATTCTATTACATTGTGCTTGAGAAGATACCCGTCTAATCAGAGGCATGCTAGTTTACCTATGGCAGCAATCACATGCATTCATTGGTAGCTATCATATCAATAATTAGCTTTAAGGTGTTATTTTTTTGAGTAAACCAGTGCCAGTGGATGTGTTTGCCTTTCTGTTTAGACCAAGAGATTAATTTGATTGCTCACTCAAACTGCAAGAAAAAAATTAAGCTTTAGATGTTGTTTGCATGCCTACAATTGAACGGCTGTTTGTGTTGTCCTTCTTTGTTTTTCTATATAATAAAAGACAAGTTTAGTGTATCAGTATGAAATTAAAATGCTGTGTCTCATACCTTTTTTTTTTGTCTTCTTACTTGAAATAAATTTTAAGTTGCAAAATTTACAACTACATTTCTGATCTGCTAAATCTCTTGAAGGGTTCTGAGATTATATGACATTGTTTTTCTATGAACTCTGCTAGTTACGAATGTTCTGTTAGACATTCTGTGTTTTCCTACCTCTTTGCTAATTTCCTAAAGGTTAATAGTAAAAGCATAATAACATAAGAAGTATGCTTTCTGTGGATGAATAGAAGTGGATGATAGTGTGGTTGCATTGAGGGAGTTCTTTGTTACTTCTTGAAGGGTTTTACCTTAGGGCAGTGCCGAAACTGAGGTAAAATACACCCTGGAGTTCAGTAAGTTCAGTTTCAATTATAAGTTTGACCTGATAGCATTGGCTTTTTGATCTGTAGGGGACAAACTCTAACTCAAACCTTTTATTCCTGAATATCTCTATTCACTCAGAAGTTCAACATCCACAATGTAAGAAGTATGCAGGAGATAGACAGTTGATGAGAATAAAGTAGATAAAATGTAGGTTAAATGACAGATGAAAAGCATACAAGGCAGCTCAATCTCTAAGATTTCCTGTTGTTTACAGTTCTTCTTTCCCTGCACCACTTTGGTCCACCCAGCATTTACACTTGCAGTGATGAATTTAGGAGTACTGAATAGGTTCCGTTTGTTATTTGATTTTTGGAAAACCAAGGGAAATCAGACTTTAGCACGTTTTGGTTTTTTTTCAGATGAACAAGGAGCACTTTAATGGGCTGGTTACGTACCTTAATATAATATTGCATTCATTTTGTGCTGCATTTTTTCTTCCATATTCTTCTTTTGCTGACATGAGAAACTTCCTTTCACTGAAGTGGGTATTCATAGTGTTTTATGAAGAACATGGGATTTTTTTTTTTTTGGTAAAATGTTATGGTCCTACAGGATTATTAAATCATCTTAAGGAAGTTGTTCAAATACACTTTTTGTGTGTGTGTATGTGTTTCTAATTGATGTTTAATTTTTTTATATTTCCATGTGACTGGTTTTAGAGGCTCTCTAACATAAAGTTCCTTGAAAATCTAGGCATCATTATTTCAACAATAACATGCATTACTGGCCATGGCTAATTTTAACATAGCTAAGATAGCGTAATTGCTTGTTAATCAGTTTTGAATTTGGTCAGTGGTCAAAGAAGACAGGAACTCAAGGGAACTCAACACTTGATTTCACTTCAGCAGTTCAGTTACTAGGCACAGGTTTCCCAGTTTAAAAGCAAATGTTGTTTTAAATTTAGCCATTAAGAACATGAGGTAAGGATTGAAAGACAATACTGGTAAGTTTGTTTTCAAAATGTGAAGAGATTTAAAGTGAGAAAAATAGTTGCTTATGAATAAGGTGAATTCAGAGTGCTCCCACCTACTTTGTTTAATACGCCTGTGCCCTTCTTTCAAGTCGTAGCTTATTAACATTGAATCATTCTAACATTCCTGCTTTGAATGTGCTTAGAAATATTGATCTAGTTAATCTAAAAAATTCTTGTATGAAGTGGATCATGTTTTAACATTTAAATTCTTGTTAGTCCCTTTATACTTCACATGTGTAGGACCCCTAGCAATTTATACTTGGGAAAATAACAAAGCCTTATGAAAGTCTTTTTTAAAAAGCAGCTTTAGCTGATCTAATGCAGATGAACATGTGGAATTTTTAATGAACAAGTAGACAGTGTGGTTAATCTTTGTTTAGTCTTCAATCTCTCTTGCTGCCTTCTGGGGTTTTTTTTTGTTTTTGTTTTTTTGTTTTTGTTTTTTTTTTGGTTTTTTTTTTTATTATTTCTCTCTGCTGGAAGCAAGAACTGCTGTCCTCTGTGAGCATGCAGAAGCTTCATTTATTGCAAGAGAAGTGAGATGTGGTCTTCCTCACAGGATTTCTAAAGGTTACTCAAGGAAAGTACTAAGAGTAAAGCTTAATTGGAATTTTAGTAAGATATACATTTCTGGTAGGTTAATAACGGGGCAGGTCATGGTGGTTGGTTCAGAAATTCCCTGTAACACTGTCTTTGAGCATTCATATATTGTAAGGCTTATTCCAGCATATAGTGAGATCACCAGAAAACAATCTTTTGAAGATAACACGGGGGTTTTTTTTTCATTAGTTTCTAGGTTTTAGTTAATACATGCACAAATACTTTTTTTCTTCGTACTTCTGTGACTAAATGTTTTTCTTCACATGAACACTTAACATGTAGTTTTTTATCTAAATCACTTGACCTGAGAAGTTGAGAAATTAAACAAAGCAAGATTTGCAGTCGAGTTGTGAGAGTGTGCAGCACTGTGTGCTTTCTTTGGCAGAGAGGATCCCAAGTTGGTCTTGGGGCTCACTGAGGCAAAAGGGGGTTTTGTTAGTTTTGTACTTTCTTTTGTTTGACTCGACACAGTGCAATTCATTTGAGCTTTTGTTCCAAAGTGAACCTTATAGCAACTGGTAAGTTGCTGTGCTCCCCATGACCTACCAGTGTGAAAATTTTCATCTTAAACTGTTTGATTTTGTCTGCCAGTTACATGTCTGTAATGTCAATCACGGGACGACAAAGCAAGCTCTAAGATTTCTTCTTCACAGCATGAAGACGTTCCAAGCTGAACTCTTGGATTAGCATTCAGTGTTGCTGTGTGCTGCAGGAGGTGAAGCAAAATACTTTTATTTACCAAAAGGAAATGCAGAGGTTAAATTAAACACACAGATAAAATTAGACTAAATTCTAAATGTGTATTTCATCACATCCCTTTCTTCTATTAACCAGTGGTAATTATGAAGCACCTGTAATGCCTTTAATATTTCACCCTCAGCAAGAAGTGAAGGTTAAATAATTAACTAGGACAAGGCAAGCTGTTCACACTTAGTAGATTAACTCCTGCTTCATTTAAGAAAGTAGGGGTACTCTGTTAAACTGACAAGTTTTTCTCTTCCACCTATTAGTCCCTAAGCCTGAAACACCCTTATCGAAGTCTGTCGCTGTTTCTCACCTGTATTGTACTTTTACTTCCAAGTCTCCCTCTCCAGCTTTCTTTCAAAAATCTTTTATAGTTCATTCATTAACTTCTTTTATTTCTGTTTCTCCTTAACCAAAAAGTTAATCATCTGCTTTTGCAGGTGTGTGTTACTGCCTCTGCACAATATTTGATGATCCTCAATGTTGCTGAGATGACTCTCTGCTCCAAATATGTCCTTTCATAGATCTCTGCTTTTCTGCTTGTTTCTTCTGTTGGTCCTAGTGGATGTTGTACTGCTATCTGAATTCATTATTTTTGTGCTGTGTATTTCTCATTGTGTCTTTATCTTCCTCTGTTATCTGGACTTGTGATACTAGTGTTATCTTTGACTTGCACCCTTTCCTTTCCTCCAGATGCTTGCCAAATCCTTAATTACCTTCTGCTAAAAGCACCCCTCTCTTCTCTGTTGCCAAGATGATAATTCAGGCTTTGTGTTTTTTGTGTTGGGTTGTCTTGGCTAATGCAAACTGCCTGCCACCTACTCCTTTCTTGGCAATGATGGGAATTAATTCTTCAAAGTTTTTTGAAAGACTCTCCTCTGGTTGCACTGCGGTTTTGGGATTGCCATATGTTGCTTTTTGCTTCACCTGTGACCTATGCATTCTTCCTACTGTTGTAGATCTGAAGCAAACACTCACTGCATAGTAAACAAGTTGCTCCGTCTGGTCTGTTTGTTTAGGAAGATGTGCCATGCGTTGTTTGCTTTGAAAGAAAGCTCTTACAAATGTTTCAGGGAACATAGATGAGAAAAACATGCATGTATCCTTTGAGACTACATATTTCAAACTCCCTCACTATTTGGTGATTATGAATCAATACTTTCTTTTGAATGTACTTTGTAGCATATTAGTTACATTGTTTTTCTGAGCATGTTGCTTTTCCTTGAATATTTGAGTATTTCATTTATATTCTCAGAGTGAAAGCTCCATGCAATTCCAAAGTTTTCCTGAAATGTTTCATTTCATTTGGCATGGAAAAAATAAATACAGTTGAAACTGCATGGAAACAGTGAAGTAATTGTGGTCTCTGGTCCATGGCCACCTTTTTGCCTTGTAATTTTCCAAAGAGCTGTTCTTGTTTATAATTTTGTATTGATTGCTATTGGGGTTTGCTTTAAATCTACAACTAGTAAGAATTTAGAAAAATTTTCCCTTTTCTTCCCTTTCTTCTTTTCCCTTCTTTCCCTTTCCCTCTTCTTCCCTTTCTTTTTTTATCTGTCTGTACAATGACAGAAATAATGTCCTTAATGAACTTTGTTGGCCAGTAATAGCATCCAGCATTACTTTATCATAATAGTTTTAGCTTTCATTGTCCAACAATGCACTCAAGGACTTCTGCTGTGATTTTATTTAATAAACAATTTTTCTATTATAGTGAATTTTCTTCAAAATTCTGCCAGCTTCAAAATTTTATTAGCTGCCATTCAGATCTGGTAGACACAGGTAGTGCTGAACCTGAACCTGGCTTTCTTTATGCAAAGTCTGGTGCTTCCATTGCACAGCATAAAGGGCATTTGAACAGTAACACTGTGTGCTTATGGAGAATCAGCTGCATGGTTATGCCTGTAACATTTAAAGCATTGGCACTGGGAAAATGTGCTGGAATACTGTTTGATTTTCGTGTTTTGGACTCATTACTGGATGAGAAATAAAAAGTTAATCTGAAAAACATATGTAAGGATTGTTATATGAGAGAAAGGAAGAAAAACATGCCGTTGTGATGGAAAGAGTTTTATCACTTAGAGGCATTACAGCAAAAATATTTTTCAATTTAAAGTGTTTCATTCTCTTACAGAAAAAGTTTGTTTAAAAGTTGAGATCTCTAATCCCTGGACTCCCAGTTTTCTGGAGTGTTGCCTGCCTGCAACTCTCAGATCCATCAGATGATTTCTGTGTCTTGTTATGCTAGTTATATATGTGAATGTAGTAAGCATTCCAGTTTAAAACCCAGACCAGGAGTAAATGAGTGTGTGATGAACTTTGGCTTCTATGAGTTGCCCAAGTGACTTAATTATATGGACACTAAAGCAGGCAAGATGAACATTTTGGTGAGAGAAAATGAACGTTCTCATTTTAAAGAAAAATTAAGTTTGAAGACATCAGGCAAATTGCCCAGCATGACATTTGGACTACATACTGTAGCCAGCATAGAATCTAGATTGTTTAAGCCTTAATCACAAACCCAAAGATCTTTCTTCAGATTTTAAATACTACCCAAAATAATAAGCCCATTACTTTACTGGCAAGATATTACTAATTCCCTTGAGAGACATTTCATCAAGATAACTAGGAATTTACTTTCAGGGTAGTCTGTTCCTTATTTCCTGTGTCAACTTCTTAAACACTTCAAAATTCTATAGAAGTAGTAGGCCATTCTCTTTAAAAAGAAATTTCTTATTTTTCAGGGTTATAATTGTAGATGTTGCCATCCTAGTACAGAATCAGACTTTACTTTCCATTGTTCCCTTTCTGGAAATAGATAAACTGTGCTTTGTTCCTACACGGAAGACAAAGCTTACCCCTAAATTTCTTGTATACATTTCAGTAAGAAAAGCATTTCAAAAGAGACATAGAATGTTTGGAAAAGATAAAAAAGAACAGTCTCATAGAAGGAAAAAGGCAAACTTGGGGAATTTGAAGTAGGAGTCATATTTAGGTGTGAGTAAAAAGAAATTATTCCAGTAATAAAGGATAGAAACATATACAGAATAAGGAAACTTCTTTACTGCAGCGTTTGGAAAGGCAGTGAAACAAATGAGCTCTATTGTCATTAAAATGTGGATGAAATAATATTTAGCTTTGCAGTGTGGTTACTATAATAAGAAGTAGTAGGACAAAGAACCTGAACAAAAAAATTCTGTTAGAATTGAGCAAGCTTGGGGTCCTAAAAATAGAATTTCATTTCAGAAAATCTGTTTCAGAGGGCTGGTATATTTTTTTTCTTGCAGTTGTATCATGAACAAAGATAAAATAATTAAATCTAACCTGAAACTGACTGTGAATTTATAGTGCAAAACAGCATTTTGGTGTTGTTCTAGCATTTCAAATGTCATGTGGAAACAAAGTGTCAGACTAATAAGATGCTATGCACTTTCCTGTCAGTGGCTTGTCCTTTTGTTTTTGGAAAAGATGTTTTGTATGTGTATGGAGATCTTGGTTCTTCAATCTTATGTCTGGGTGAATATCTAGGTAGATGGATTTTAGCAGACACTGCAGCACAAACACGTACACATACACACACATACACATGCACATACATATACACACTGTCTTGCATTTCCTGTCTTGGAAACTTGAACATTATGGATTAACAGACAATTGCATCTGTATTTTTGTTGTGTTGCTGTTCAGCACTCACAGAATTTATGTGACACTGGGGTTTTTGTTTGACATGGCCTATTACGGACTTTATGAAGTGACTGCGAAAGCAAGTTTTCAAAAAGCTTTCTGAATAGAAGATAGGAAAGTGTTGGTTGCTGTGCTTTTCCCCCGTTTAATAGCTGCAGGAACAAAGATCCAGTTAAGATCTTGCTTGGGTCTAGTTAGGAGCATGCCCATCCCTCTCAGTCACCCAGTACAACAGGAACTGTATATTACATTTTTATGATTCATTCTGTTGAAATTATCTTGACTCACTTCTACTCTTACATGCCTTTCTCCCTTAAAATAATTATTTTCTAATTACTTTGCTTGCCACCTCTTAGTGCCAGATCTCTTTAGCTCCTCCATGAAAGAGGATCCCAGTCTGCCCCCTTTTTTTTTTTTTAAATTTCTTTTAAATTGCTGCAATCTGCCTCCAGAGAACAGACTCCTCAAAGCATTCTTCTTGCCATCCACCCACACTCAGAGTATCTCTGCTGCTCCAAAGAGTTCCAGTAACTAAGCATATAGCTGTCAGTGGATTCAAATCCCACAAACAGAGGAGGCAAACCCCACAGCTGCAGAATCCTTCCTTGTAAAGGTGACAGGTGGCTATTTAAACCATGTTGGCCCCATTCGTGTTCTAGGCTAATTCCACTCTTGTCCCTGTCTTGACCCAGTTTTGCCATGGCCCCAGGGGCTGCAAATGGCAGGAGTCCTGAATATCGTACTGCAGGATTTCATCTGCAGATCTTATGAGGGTATCCTGCACTGAAAAAAATCTGAGCAAAAGAATCAGATATGAATGAATACAGCCAACAGTTGTCCTCAGCCACAAATCCTGCTAAATTCTGGTTGCCCTAAGCCTCACAGCTGCAGCCATTGCACCTTCTCATAACACCTACAACTGCAGAGAGTCAGGATTTTTGAATGTACAATTGTCTCTTACAGGTGTTTTATCTCCCTTAATACCTTGGGTCTACAATTTGTTCTTGGCCTGTGACCTCCAGGACTCTTGTGGGCCCTGTGTCCTGTTGACACTGGATGAAAAACTCAGCTGCTGCAGTCCATTTTAGAGATGTAATTACTGCACAAAGTCACAGATTTCCACAGCCTCTTCCATTACAGTGGCTGACTTAAGAATGT
This sequence comes from Pardalotus punctatus, assembly GCA_013400915.1. NCBI lineage: Eukaryota > Metazoa > Chordata > Aves > Passeriformes > Pardalotidae > Pardalotus > Pardalotus punctatus. The sequence goes on along the minus strand of VZTX01007772.1, from coordinate 117,089 downwards.
CTTCCAGGATTTCTAGGGTCAAGAAAAACAGGCGTTGTCCTTTTCCAGCTTGCAGGGAATACTCCTAGGTCATAAGATGCTAAACAATCTGAATCTTGTATCATGAGACTGAACGATGCAACATCTTACTGAATTTGTACCTTTGGCAATATTTACTAGTGTTTCTTTCACTGAAGTTGGTTTTCCTGTTAATCACAATGTTATTTATGAGAAGACATTGAAGATCCTATGACAACTGTTCCTATAAAGACAATTTGTGGTGTTCTTGTGGATACACAGTTTATGAGCTTTATTACTTGCTCTGAATGTGAAAGATTGTCTTTTAATGTTCACAGGTCTGAGCCCTTCATATTATCTTTCAGATTTTTTGTCTCCACTGTGGAGTGAGTAACTGTGGGGGTTGCCCATCCCTACTCCAATCCTTTTGACATGGCTAATGTGTTGTGCCAAGACAGATTCTATTAGCTGTGGTCGTGCTGGTATTGCTGATTGCCGTTTATTTTGTGAGCCTTAGCTGCATTAGAGTTGATGTTGGGAATGTTTCCAGCACTGACTTCTTCAGCATGGGCACCAGGAGCTGTGCAGCTTCATTAAGCTGTGTGGCATTGCTGATGGCTCTGGCAGCAATGCTGTTTGCCAGGGGTTGTGCAGGGCTCTGGATCCTCTCATGCATGAAGGCCTCTGCATTTTAATGTCTGTGAATTTGTGAGACAGGGCTTGAAATCAGCCACAGTTACAATGTTCTGGAATCACAGAATTATGTATTTAAAAGGGACATTTGAAGTGACCTCTGGTCATCTTGGGTGGATGACCAGCATGCTGAAGACAATACTAACTTCAAGTTAAATGTGGTTAAGGACCTTGCCTAGTTGCATCCAGGGTTGGACATCCTGCAGCCACTTCAGGAAATCTGCTTCTCTGTTTCACCACCCTTCTTGTGGAGAACATATATGCAGGCAGCCACCCGCCCAAACATGGAAAAATAAATTCGTAGTGGTAGCTGTAGTTACTTGAAAATGTAATTCATGGGTACGAGTACATTCTTTCTGTCTTGTCTTTAATCTACCACCACTTGTTTTGAATTGCAGGTTGAGAAATACTGAGGGCATCGAGGTTGGTGCTCAGAGCTGAGCATTGATGTGGCAGCACAATATGAAAGACAAAGGCATGAGCTCCTTCTCGGAGTACTGCTGAACCTAGAGACAATGAGTGATCTTATTGAAACTTTGCAAATAATTCTAAGGTATTATTATTATTTTCTGGATACAAAGCTCATATTTTATCATGCATAGCAAGCAAAACCACACAGGAGTCTTGGTGTGTATTTATCGATATTTATTTCTGTCGTGGTGAAATAGCAGACAAACGAAAGCAGAGTGGACACACTGGTGTTCCCTGTGAGGAGCAATATGGTATTGCTTGCTTTGCAGGCATGTAAAATAACATCAGGAATTACTGTGTTGCACAAGGAAAAAGTGAAGTGAGGCTTGGTAGCTTTTTGTTAAGTAGATAAGCAGATATGTGCTCATTTTGAATACGTAAATATCTGGGGGAGAAAACCAGTTTCCCTTTAAGTGAAATGATTTCAGGAGTCATAGAGCCTTGTGACTGATCACAAGTTTTAGAAGAGACTTCAATTCACTGAACCTAATGTTACTTACATAAAGTTTGTTGTTACTTAATGAGTCTTATGGATTGTAATGTTTAAAATACCCAACATGTGTTACCATTATGTAGCCATTTTCCAGTTTAGTTGAATGATCTTAAAAAGACTGTTAGGCAGTCATTGTTATTAGACAGCTGGATATATTTAATTTTCTGATTTAGATTGTATCACTGTTTACCTGCAGTGAAACCAGTGATGAAATGTTTTCCAAACATATGAGCCTGGACAGTTTCTATATAAACTAAGAGCTCTTTGTATATCCTGGATCTTTCTTCCTTTGTTGTAAATATCCTTTTTTTCTTCCCACGTGGATGTCTCAAATTTAGATACATCTTTGATGGGGATTATTAGTATAGATATTATATACCTGAGATTATTTATGTTTATTATAGAAAGGCAGCTGCCTAACAACAAGTAACATGTGCTATAAACCTTTTGCTTATATATATGCCTATACAGATAATTCAGATTTAAAATAAGAAGGCTTCAAGATAAGCAAGTGTTTCCCAGATATTAGTAATGTTTTATTAGGTGCTCATTTTGTTAAAGCAGCCTAAACATATGCTGTTTGGAACACTTCGGTTGTTTGTTTGCTCATGTTGCCGTAATGAAATAATTTATGTAAAAAAGACTAAATCCCTGTTTGTAAATCAACCTTTTTATTGCTCCTTAAATGCTCTGAGTCAGGGTTATTTTAGCTGTGCATTCGCCTCGTCTCAGGTATTTGACTGAAAGAAAGTTTGGTTGTTTTCCAGGTTCAGAGAGGAGAGAGAGGGAGTCTAAGGCATAGGAGTCCTGAAATATTTTAATAGCTTGGAACGCCCACGCTGACCTCGCACAGGGAGATGAGGTGTCAGAGACGGTGCAGGGAGGTTTCAGGGAGGAGGTGGAATTGTTGCCCTGGCCTCCGAGACTGCCGGCTTACTCACGGAGTGTCACTGGGAGTGTAGGGTGGTCAGATGGCTGGGAGGAGTGAGCCATCGTGTTGGCTGAAGCAGGTTCGTTTCTCTAAAGAGAGTCAGAGGTCCTTGCAGAGGAAGAATGGGAGGAGGATGCTGCTGCTACAGCCCCCCTGTGAGCACTGGGGAGGATTGTGCAACCCCAAATGAGTCTGCCGGTGCAGGAGTCACAGGCACGTGGTATCCAGGACTGATTTGTGGATGTGAAAATCACATGCATGTTCGTGTTCAGTATTTTCTGCAATAGTTGTCGGTGTAATTTCTTTTAAAGGAAGGACTTGTTTATTTGTTGATGGACCTAATTGGTGTTAGTTTCATAAACAATATTGGATTAAAAAGGCCATTGTTCTCTTCCACAAAACCATCAATGACTTGATTACAAGCGTTTTCCAGGATATTCCCAAATACAATAGACTTCATTTAATTAAAAAATGAACAGAGCAAAAATGAACAATGTGGGCTTGTGAGTCGTCTCATGGACAGTTACAAAACAAGTGTAGTGAGCAAATTGCCAGATCTTTATTCTGTAGGATGAAGTTTCTCTTTTCCTGAAGAACATGACTATTATTTTGTCTCATAGGTCAGAAAAACTCAAGATTAATAAAGAATTTAATGCAGCTCTCTCACAAGTGAACTTTCCAAGTCCATATATATTTTGGTTATGTCTGAGCACTGGATTGTTCCTTTTCTTGACTTCAGACATCTGATTTCCCAGTAAGATTTTATTTTCTATTAGTTGCCACATATGTTTAATAGAATAATTCACTTTTCTCCCAGTGTTCTGGTATTTCCTGGTAACAAAGCACAGAACCCCATGCCTGGATCCTCTGCAGGCACCTCTGGTTTAGGGATGGGTTGCCCATGCCCAAAGCCAGCTCTGCCGTGGTGCAGTAGCCTTGGGTCAGGTGGCTGTGGAAGCAGCCATGTCGGAGCTGAGAAGAAGCCTTGTTGCAGGCATTCCGCCTCCTTTCTCGGGAGGAACATTTAAGCTGAGCCTTTGCATTTTGTCTCTTGAGCTACGCTGCAGCTTGTCCTGTGCCCAGCCACATCCCTTGCTGGACCTGACCCACTGGCTTGCCTTCCTGGCCAAGCCTCAGACCTGCCTTGTCACCCTGGGATGACTTTGGTGATGGTGGACTGTGGCTGACCCTGGTTTCTCTCACCAGACCTGCTCTGCTTTTCCTGTCTGAGTGCCTGTGCCTGCATCCCTGGTCAGTGAGGGCACTGCCCCTGTCTCTGTTGTGGTCACCCTCTGCTCCTGACTCACCTCCTCTTGTGGAGGTGGCTACCCTTAAATGCTTCCTCACACGAGTTCCTTTACTCATTCAGAAACAGGGAAGCGTGTTTCCCCTCCCTGATCACAGCATAAAAAACCAATACAGAAAATACAGACATGCACAAATGCTGAACATTGTAGGTGGGGACTATATGCACTTCTTTTCTCTCCCTGTAGCAGTGGCTGCCAACACATGCATGTGAGTACAGGTTTACACAGAATACAAAGGTTTTTTAGGTAAAGTTACTAATTGTCTGGAAAATGCATACCTTTAATGCATCATCTTTTTCAGTGTATCATAGTGGGGTATCAAAGTAAACACCGAGGAGTTGCCATGTTTGTCCCAGTGCATTACCATACACTAACTGCTGACAAGAATCAGCATGCCCCAGTGCCTGAGGAATTAATTCCAGGTTTGTTTCAGTATTTTACATCTGCATCCCCTCCCGGGCCAGTGGAGATGCCATGATGACAGGTTCAGTATCCATAAAAGAGCCACCAACCAGCCAAATGGCTGCTGTGGCCTATCCATTTTTTTCATCTTCCCACCCTTGATGTCTGATTTATGTGGCCATTGTGAGCTAGTCAAAATATAAATTTAGATTATTACTGGGAGCATTGTGCCTGTTTACTTGAAGGTCAAAGGCTTGTTTGTGATTGTGAAAAATTCCTTTGTGCAAAGCCAAACATCTCAATTGTTCATAGCAAATTATATTTAGAAAGAAATATTTTTACTGTAGCTTTTGAGGAGAGAAATTATTACTTACTTCAAATAAATTTTCTTACTTTGTGAGTCAGAAAAGAGCAAGATTAAACTCTCAGGCCTACAATAATTAATACAATAAATATTAAATCTCATCTAATACTGCGAGTGCCCCCCACTTGCTTTCATTAGCAGTGTTATTACCACACGATACTGTAAAAACAGTTTTAAAGCAAACAAATGCATTTTGTGTCCCATGTCTCTCAAAGAGAAGATATTACATGCAGAGAGGGAGTTTCACTTGCTGTAAACAGGAACAGGAAAAGCCTGACCTTTCCAAGGATGGATAACTAAGTCAATATTATGTCCCTTCTCCTCTTGCAGCATCTAAACTGGGAGCTGTTTTGGAGGAACCTCAGTTTTGTAACTTCCATAATGTTTATGTATTAGTCAAAACTGTCCCTACTTTAATACCAGACTTGACTTTGGACTCTACAGAACACAGGAAGTAGTCCTTTGCCCATTTTCGTTGCTCCCCAATAAGGAATGAAGGCATACTTCAGGTATCTGTGGAGCTCTTCAGTTAGGAATATTTGTTAGATAGTTTTGCTTATGATACTGTTGTTAAACTGATAAGGGAACAGAAAACATCAGAAATCTTCCTTTTCTAAATTATTAAGACAGTATTTCATAAAAGCCCAGTAAAAAAATGGCAATGGCTGGCTGAGCTATGGCTGCTCTATGAATAAAAGAATTGAATTGAATGAATACGAAAAATGAAAGATCTATTTCTTAGTCAACTGTTTATATCTAAGAAATCCTACAAAGTGAGCATCCCATAATCATCTGATGCCACCTTTTTCACATCTCTCTGCCATTCTGACTCCTCTCACTAGATGCTGCTATATTGCAAATACAGAAATTTCATTAAAAACAAGAACCTAATATATCCATTTATTACATGAAAAGAAATTTTTGGACCAAGTATCTACAGATTGCACACTGAGTCAATCTGTGAACCAGGGAAACTGGGTAGAGTATGAATTGGCATACAGATATTTTTTCAGCAACTGTGTTGCAAGAGGACTGTTCTTCAGCATAACTGAATCATTTCCTAATTGATGTTGAGTGGGCAGAAATTCCCCAACCAATGAGTTGTAGTTGAGCTTCTTCTATCCTGTGCTGACTGATGGATTTGGGCTGCCTTCAAGGTAGTGAAGCAGAGGTTGCAATGCTTTGAATTCAAGCATGCAGTTTTTCCAGAAAGGAAGTACTTAGCAAAGCCTCAAATATACATAGATTTCTAAAAATTAAAATCTTATGTATCTGATGCTACCCTCTATATAGTGTGTGTGTATATATATATATATATGTGTGTGTGTGTGTGTGTGTGTGTGTGTGTGTGTGTGTGTGTGTGTGTGTGTGTGTGTGTGTATAGCCATATCTAATATTAAAGGATCACCTTACTTGTATAAATGCCTGATATCTCAGTCTGGAACATAACTAACTCTTGGTTCAATGATTGCCTTGCAGTGTAAGAGTTTCAGTGTTTGAGCAGAAGTTCTGTCTTGCTAAAAGAGTATGACTGCCACAGTTTCCAAACAGAAAACACAAAATTCAAGACTTGTAACCACAGGGAATACCTGGTTCTTTGTTTCAGCCTGCCTGAGCTGACAGACATGTCCAAAACTAATGGTGTATCTTATGATAAGTCAAAAATTGTCACACCAAGGATGAAGCTTCTTTTTCTTCTGTTAGCAGCAAAAAGTGAAAGTGGGAAATCTCACAACACTGCTGGTCTTACATGAAATTCTGCTAGAAATAAGTTTTGTCTGCCTTTTAGGAGGAATGGCAGAAATATTTTTTAGAATATTGTTGTCTCATCAGAACAATAGAAACATTCTATTTCTTAGGTCTCATGATATCTTGCATACTCATTGTGGGAGACTTTGGTCATTACAACTGCCTGAAGCCCTATTAAGGACAGAATCAGAAACATGTAGATAGAAAGGACTTTTAAAAATCTTGTATAATTCTCCCTTCTGCATAAAAGCAGGAAAAAGTCCATGAAAGTTTTGCCATCGTCTTTCACCCACTAGATGGTTTCTTCTCAGAAAAGTAGTTGATTTGCTTCTTTATTCCTGTTGATTTGCTTGTTTATTCCTGTGCTGCTCCTCTTTGTTCTTGCTTTCCCTACCAAGAAAGAAGATTAATGCTCATAGTTAAAAATTATTTTAAAAAAGAGCACTAATAAGGAATGTGAATCCTTATCTTTTGCTTTCTAGGTGGTGCCTTTCATGCCTTTGGGTAAATGTAATGCAATAGATCAACCACCTCCGCTATAAATATTCTATCCTCTTGATAATGTTTTCTAGTTCTTTAAATCCCTTGGATGCAATAAAGGGCTGCCTGGCCTATGTCTGAGGAACTTTGTGGAGTGAAAAACTAGCTGAGATTAAGGAGAGGTGTAATGTAAAAACCATACCTTGAATGCTGAATAATTTTTGCAGAATGGTGTATTACTCCTGGTATTTCTGCATTTATTTTGTATGCTACATTAAGTAAATTGCTTGAAAGTTTGTGAATTTACTGTGTGTGATTTGAAGACAGGGTGCAGTAAGCCTAGTTTTTGTAATACGGAGTGTTTTGGCTTTGCTTGTTAAATACTGGGAAAGCATTTGTATAATGGTAATGGCTGCTAAATCTGCTCATTTTGGGTAGGATTTGACAGCTGTTTAAAACTGGCTTAATGTTTCTAGGAGCAAGAATGTTAATGGTGGGATAGCGTGAGTTTGGCTTTTTCCTAATTTTTATTTTTCTCCCTAGCATATATAAAACTGGTGTAAAATGTATATGGAGTCTGTATATCCTAAGCATCCCTAGAAAAATTGCAGCTGTTAAAGCAGGAGTTACATAATGATTACTATGGAGATAATAAATCTGAAATGAAGCAAAGCAGAAGTATAAAAGAGAAGCATTTGAAATTGGGTCAGGCTTTAGAAAACTCTTTTTTCCCCCTCAGAAATTCTTGATTTTGAATTCTTTAATTTCTTCCCTAAAGCCCCAAGCCTTTTAGGGTTCCTGGGGTTTGGGTTTTGTTTTTATTTACTCGAACTTTAAAGGCTAAAAAAATCCCCACTTTAAAATGAACAAGCAAAACTCCCTAAGCCTTGTTGCACAACTCAGGAATTTTAACTGTAAAGAACAGGCTAAATTGTATGAGTCTTTTGATGAAATCATAAAAACTGGTAGCTAATATTTCAAGTGCAATTACAAACATGTCTCAAGACAGAACAGGTTTTAGTTGAAATATGACCAGATAGTTTTCTACCTGCTGTGCTACAGTCCTCATCAGTTGTCTTAAACCACTACCGGTGTGTTTTAAGGGTTTGTCTTTAGATTTTCACTAAAATGTTTTCAGTGCAAGTTTTGTTGAAATCCCAAGGAATGCCTAGAACATATATTCGTCTGATACAGTTAAAATATACCATAGTATCATAAGTAAACATAATATTTTGGGGGGAAGAAAAGGGAGAAGAGGTAGCCATTTTATGCTACAAAAATTGACATAAATAATAGCAAAATAATGTTTTTGTGATGAAGCCTCTCTTTCTCGGGGATGCAGAAATCAAGGTATATTTTATGAACCACTTCTGGGTCATCTCCAGAAACTGAACCTTCATCTGGCAAAGTCAGAATATATTGGCATGATTTCTGCTTTTAAAAAATAGTATTTTTGTGATGCTGGTACAGACTCACTGTTATGGTGGAAATATCTCATGCATTCTGTAATTACTGAGAAGAGAGAGTGACCTGGATTTTAGAATAAGAGTTTATGTATTTCAGAGAGTTGGCTCTGTCAAACAGCAGCACTTCTGTGAGTCAATTAAAGTATTTTAATTGTGCAGATGAGGAAAATCTTATCAAATCAGTCAATACTAATCTTTTTGTTAAAGTATCTACCTAATTCAGGAATTCTGAATATACCAGAATCTTCCTAGCTTTGTTTCTCATTATATCTAGTTTATTTCTAGTTGCTGTCCTTCAAATATGATACAGTGCCATCCCATCTTCCATTGAAGTGGAATGTTTTCAAGTTGGTCTTCTCCCTTTGGGATCAAGAGGGATGCATTTATCTTTGGTATTGCCCAGCAGGCAGCTGAATCAGTTGGGACAAAAGGAGTTGCTGTGTCAGGAGTGGAGTTCTGGATCTTACCGATTTTTACTGATTTTTAGTTCTTTGGTATATTTGGTTACTTTGCAATATTATCATTTAGCACAGTGTTTGGAGATTCTGCATAGTACATTGCTATCATATGGACACTGAAAATACTAGTAGAAAAACATACAGGGATTAACTGCTTATATTTGTTATTTAAAAAGGGGGGAGATTTTTTATAGGTAATTATTTTTGCACTATTTGATATAAAAAGTACTTTTAAGACTGTATAAATTATCAGTTTATAAATTATGAATTTTCACGTGTAAATTTTAAATCAATTTGCCGGGAAAAGTCTTTATTCTATGTTAACCAGACCAAACACCAATCCCATAAAAAGCTTTATTCCAAAATATCCATTCATAAATATGTAATGAATTTTATATTTTCATTAAAATGACACATAACAATAGCACCTATGCCATAAAAGAGATAATAATACTGCATGCATGTGCATGAACTTGTGCCCATGGCAAGATTCCATCTTAAGATAAAACCTAATAAACACTGACATATAAATAAAGTCAGTGACTCTAATACTTGGGTTTTAAGGGACAGCCTTTTTTTTCTTTTAACCATAAACGTGTGATGATTAATCACCATATTTCTATGAAAAGGAAATTCGTCATTTCTGTATTTGCTGCTGCTGAGGTTGTGGCCATCACTATGATTGCTTTAGGCAAACTGCTGCTTCCATTGCAACTGCCACATTAAAATTTAAAGAGAAATGTTTGCTTAAAAATTTCCAAACAGAACCATTAGGTTGGAAGGGGCCTCTGTTCAGCTCTCAGTTCAGACTAAGTTACTCAAAGCTTTTTGTCTGTTTGGGCTTTAAAAACCTCCAAGGACAGTGGTTCCAAAACATCTCTGGACAGCCTATTCCAGGGCTTAGTTGTCCTCTAGGTGGTTGGTTTTGTTTTTGTTTTTTTGGGTTTTTTTCCCATTATATCTAATCTGAACTTTTCCTGTTCCACTGTATGTTCGTGGTCTCTTGTTCCCGCACTGTGCAATGCAGTGAAGAGCCTGGCTCTGTCTTCTCCATGACTACTTTGCAGGTATCAGCAGGCTGTGCTTCACTCCTGCAAAATTTTCTCTTTTCCAGCCTTGAAAAAGGCCAGGCCCATCTGCCTATCCTCTAATGGCAAGTGCTCTGGTACCCAACCATCTAAAATAAAGGAAATAGGGACAGTCTCATCCAGGGATTATTTTCCTTGACTTTTTAATTCTTGGGGTTTTATGATTTTTTAAAAAAAAAATTTTCAAGAAATGTTATGTTTAGAGATTGTAAAATAACACTAAAGGGCTAATTAGAGCAGAGGAGGTGAGTGAAGCATCAGAAAGAAACACCTCAGGACTTTGTGAAATTGAGCAGAAGGGAAACAGCCTATTCACAGCCCAGTCCTGGTCTAGGGAACAAACTGCTTTGAAATGTGGCCTTACACAGATATAAGAACCTTATTATGATATAGATGCGGGGTGTTTTAATGATTATAAGTGAAATCAGAATGAGGAGGTGTTTAAAGCTTTTGAATGATGCAGTATAATAGGTGCTCCTGTATTATCTGATTATCTGTTGTAAGCAGTCATGTAATTTTTTTTTCTGGAGACTTTCTTGGGTTGCTTTGTCAAGATTTTGTTTAAATAAGTTCTGAGAAGTGGAGACATGAGATACATGAATAGTTTTGAGTTAATGCTCATGGAAATAGTATGTCATGTTGTGAAAGCAGAATGTTTGAAAGGAACATATTCTACAAGAAGGTCTGTGTGGTTTTTAAAATGAAAGTTCTTTATGATTCATTTTACTGGCAGCTATTCTGATATTGTGTTCATCCTTTGTTTTGAATTCTTTAAACTGATAATGTTCAAATACTCTTGGGATTTACTATTTTTTAGTATAGAGGCAAAATAATAGAGGTACTTACTATACCAAAACTGCTTCTTTGTATGAACAAAAAAATCCTTGGTGTTGGTTAAAAGTTACCCAGGCTTTTCTCTGATCCTTTATTTTTTTGAAAGCAAGGAGTGGGAAAAAATCCTTTTGTGATGCTTTCTTTAACCTTCTTTCTTCCTGCTCATAGAAATGGAGCTTTGTGTTCTTGACCTTTCTGCCCTTGCAGTCACAGAGCAAAATTCCTGTGCTGCTACTGAGTGTGTTTACTAACAAACTCTCTCATTGAAAGCCTCCAAGAAATCCTCTTTGGTGCTGTCTATTCTGTATACTCATAACATTACTGTTCAAGTGATTATTTTTTATCAGGCAGAATATTTGCATATCTATCTATCTATCTATCTCCAAAATTACTTTCTCCTACTCATGCACTCTAATCTTACCAAATTCTGTAATATTTTAAATATTTTAACCAGCTCTGAATGGAACAGGATATGCCAAATCATCCCTGCCTTTTGTTTCCTATCAATTGCTGGCAAAAGTGTTTGAAATGATTTTGAAATGGAATCCTGCAGAATATTTTGACCTGAATAGGTACAGAGTAAAAGCATGTGCAAAAAATTAAACCATTCTATTTTAACAAATATCTCTCATTTCAGCTTGCTGATAATGCTTGCATTGACTGAAATGCGTATCTTTCCCCTTATGTATCTTCAAAGAGGTGTCGAAGTTCACATGTTCATTCATGATCTTATTAAGAACTGATTTTAAAAAAATTACATATCTTAAATATTTAGAACTAATTGCTTCTTTGTTCCCTGTATGATATCATTAATTTGAAAGAGCAGTAGAATTTTAGAGGTTCATATTTTAACAGACTTGATGGCTGTTCCTTTTAAAAACCCAAACAAACAAAAAAGGGAATATCAAGAGCAGCAGTATATTAGATATATGAGCTATGAACTCCCTAATTCTAGAGAGCTATGAATTGGTTAAGAGTTTCATTTCTAAAATGTAATTACTATGTTCTAGGTGATTATTTTTTCCCAATTAACTTCATGTAATACCTTTGCAAGTCACATTTCATAAATGGAACTTCTTTATGTTCAAACTATGCTTGAACTTCCAATTTGCGTAATCACGCTGTAAAACACTCGTGAAGAAGACTTGCTATAATTAAGCATTAAAAGAATTTAAGCTGATTTTCACAAGCTCTGTGCAATTGACCTAATGCTTGAAATTTGTAGGTGGTACTAACAGTTGGTAGTCAAGAAAAGCTTGCATAATTTCTTTAAATTAATTAGTTTTAATTTAAAGCAAGCTGCCAACAAATGGCGCTGGTTAACACCGGATACCTTGTGCTGTTGGGGCTCCCAAGCCCTTCCTCTTGGCTGCTCCTTTGGCTGTAGTTAATGGCCTTGTTGTGAAGGACTGAAGCATGGTGCCTGTAGCTCACTGCTGCATGACTAAGAGGCCACATGAAGGGGGCAAGCACCAGTTTTGCCCTGTGGAGGAAACTGGAGGGAGCACTTTGCGCCGTGCCCACACCCTGCGCTGTGCTCAGCCCAGGTGGCATCCTGGGTGCGGCTCCAAACCGGGCTCCTGGGTTCAAAGCCCTAAATGGGCTCAGACAGCGTTATCACAAAGGCTGCCTGTCTCCTCCACAGTAGCTTCTTCCAAAGGAATACAGCTACTGAAGTACACCTTTGGTCTGTACTTTGTGAAATACCCAGGCACTAGACAGAAGGTTGAACATCTTATTGTCTTCACAAGAAGACAAACCAAATTTTTGCCTGGGTTTTCTCTTTTAAAGCAATTATTCCCCTAACCGTTATGGTGTGAAATTGCTTCTTCTAATAAGCTTCCAGAGTGAATGGAACAGTTCTAACTCTTTTAAAATAAGCAGCTTAGCTTCAAAGCTTCAAATGGTTTTTTGCTGTAGGTAATGGTTCTTGTGTGTGTCTGTGATGCCCTCACACATGTGCAGACCGTGTGTGCACCGTGAAAACATCAGTGGGGTGGGCCATGCACTCGTATATTTTAAAGATCATCTTGAAGGAAGATCTTTGTATGCTACTGTTTCTTCACACGCACATGTTTAAGAAAGGAAAAGCTTATTAAGGATGTAAATTCAGGAGTTCACAAACTGAAAATGCCCATAATTGATGGTGACAGCTTTGCAAGAGTGGTTTGGTTCCTTTCAGTGTTTGCATCATCCTGCAGGTTTTCCCCAGGATTTTCACAGAGTCATCCTATGTTATAATTGCAGCATTCAAATCAAATTTCAAAGAAGGGTTGGCTCTGTCATGGGCTTTTCCATTATATTAATTACTGTAATTTCAGAAGGTTTTACAAACATGTTTTCATAATATGCTTTCATTTTATTGTACAGATAATCTAATTGTAGGTGTCCCATTTTGGATACCTAGAACCCAATTTTCAGAGTACTTAACACTATACAGCGCTTGAAGTTCTGAGCATGCTGATTTCCTTCCATTTCAACTCTGAGGTTCTGCAGCTCTGTTGTTCTGACCTAAGCGACAAATGAGGAAAAAGAGGGGTATAAAATCTAGGGATGAACTGTACTAAGTATGTGCAGCAGGTCTTGTGGGTACTTACAAAAGTCTACTGTGACTAAATGGTAGAAGATTTTATTAAAGTGAAGAAAAGTCATTCCTGAAACCAAAGCCATGGACAACCAGGTATGTTTTACATCAGTCTTCCAGTCGGTGAAGACTGAAATCTTACCAGTAAAAAGTTGCCTGAGCTTATCACAGTACATCTTTGGTCTTCCCATTACGGGGAGAAACTGGGTGAAGAATGGGTTGAAAAGCACAGGGGTGGATGAAAAACAGGCCACACAATTTTGAAGCATTTGTGGACAGAAATATAAGGAGACTGCTAGGGATAAACCAGTCCATGTGGAAGGCAGCAGCCTCATATTGGCCTAGGCTTTGGGTTGAAGATAGCAATTTTACAGATGTCTTTGACAGAGATAATTTTTGTTAGCTTCCAAACTATCCTTTTTTACTTCTTGCTTTCCCAAAATAAAGCCTATGAGCTCATGCATGTGAGAGCTGGGAAACAGCAAAATTAATGTTGCCCATTCCATAATAGGAAATCTCTTCTGCTCATATAACAAGATTTGCATGTATCATGAGGAGGCATTCTGCTGTCTGAAAACTTAACCTTCAGAACAATGATCTTATATGAGTTACTAGAAATATCCTTGCTGAATCCTGATCTGGGTATTCTTTTAAAAATAAAATTAATTAAAATGTCCAGCAGGGGGTTGCTTCATTGCCCCTTGCCTGGTTCATGCTATGCCAAAGGCATAGATTTCATATGTTTTTCTGTTTGGTTTGCTCTAATTAAATCTGTTCAGTGTCTATAATTAATAGTAACAGCAAGAGATTCAACAGACTACTTTCTGCCCTTTAAAATTTTAAGAAGGCCCTTTTATTATTTCATTTTGCTTGGAGGAGCTATGAAAAAGACATCTGCTATCAGAAACTAAAAGTAGACATCTAACAATGCCTGTGGGTTCAGGGACAGGAGAGGGAAGGAAAAGAGACAGAGACAAGCCTGTGTAGCCAACACAAACTTTCTCTTTCCCTTTGCTCTTTGTTGAAATAGGATACTTAGGAGACACTAAAGCTTTCTCTTCTCTTTAACTGCATTTATGTGAGCTCTGCCAGAGTTCAAGTTACAACCAGCGTGAGATATCTGACCTTGACAGCCTGAAGCCCTGCAGAACAGGTGTAGACCACCTGAGATTGCATCTCACAGGCTGGGCATTGTGAAATAACTACAATAACTACTTGTAATGTAGATTTGTACATCAATGCTGCTTTGTGAGTCAAGTCCTCATTAGAGGCTTTTATAGTCTCTTGTAATGTAGATTCAGCCTGGCAAACTGTTCCAGGTGATGTTGGACAAATGCTGATCTGCTCAGAAGTTATCTCCCCTTTGGAATAAATGCTCATTTGAGACGGGTCTCCTTGGTAAAGATCTGTGTGATGAGATGGCTTAAAGCACTACATCCACTTGTTTTTCCAATGCCATTTGTTTTAGGGACCATGGATCGCAATTAACGGTTGTATTTTCAGGTGCATTTCACACAGGTTATCAGTTTTCACCTGGCTTTTTGATCCTTTCTTTTCCCACAGAGACTCAACAGTGCAGTTTCACATAGGTGTGAGTGGCTGTATGAGGTGTACGTTACTCTTAAGCATCTTAAGCATCCTGTTTCCTCGCAGTTCCCCTCCCCTTTCCCACCCTTATTCTGATCCCTCAAAAGCTCCCTTGCTCCTTACCACATGTGCAGGTTTTTTGAGATGACACATTTCCTATAGGAAGCAGGTTATCTCAGGTGAGGATCATGTAGGTAAAAATGTGGACGTTTTGTCTGTATGGGATTTTTAACCTATTGCAATGTCTGTGGTAAAAAGGAGAGAATTTTTGAAAAGCAGAGGGATCAAATGCTGTGAGATGACATTAAAAAGTATTATCTCATGTCCAAATTAATCTGATATTTGTTGACGTGAAGCAAGTGCTTGAATGTTTTTGCCCCACTATCATATATCACATCATATTATATCATATCATAACTAATGTGTTTTAATCCAGTGTGTCACTTCGCCTTAATAGCTCTTTTTATCATATGCCTCTTTTCCTACCTTTATAAGATGATGAATGCCACAATTTAATTTTGCAGAGCACAGAAGAAAAACTTTGAGAATTTAACTGCAGTCCTTTTTGGCTTTCCTTGGGAAGCTGCTGTTCTCTCAGTTGCCAATTGAAAAGTGTTAAGTCATGTGCCTTGTGGGGGGAAAGATGGACTAGATTTAGTGAGTGCAGAGAATTCAGAATCCCTCTGGCCTTCCCGAATCCCTTTTTTTAGGTACTAGAAGATGTTGTACAACTTCTGGTTGTAGAAATGGCCAAGTCCTGGTGAATCCGTTCTCCTGCTTTGCTCCCATCTCACAGTCCCTGCTCAGCAAACAGGGACTAAGCAGAGAGGACATCCTTGACTGGCAAGCTGGATACTACATAGGTGAAAGGAATGTATGGGAATGGTGTGACTTGGGAGATTATAATTACAGTATCCTATTCACAGGATTTTTTAGATGTTTAGCATTTAACTTTACCCTTGTTTTGTCAATATTTCGTTTTCTGTAGTCTCATTAAAATTGGAATTGCAGTAAGAAACACAAATGTCCTAAAAGAAGACAAACAGAGTGCTGAGCGATGTGTATATATACAGGTATTTATTTAATTATCCCACAACATTTGTCATGAAAGTTAGACTACCCATTAGTTTTTAGTTTCTTTTTTTTAACTTAAGTTAAAGTATCCATGGCCTAATTTACATAGGATTTTTTTCACATTGGGTAAAGAAAAGTGGGTAGCAGGTATAAGTTTGAACTGCAGTATAGGAGTACCTGTATTATTTCACCTTTTAATATTCAAAGCTCCTAATTATATTTTAGATCTGTTACATTGTGGTGGTTATTACATTCCCATGGTAATTCTATACTGATGGTAATTACTTGCAGTTTCACAATATTGTAGCAGCAAGAAAAGATTTAAATGTATCTGAGCTGCCCAAGTAAAACCATAGCTTTTTTGTTACAGAATTTGGCCCAAGATACTGGCTGCTGTTGTTATTCTTTCTGTACTGGCTTAATAATTTTGTGGTTATTTTACAACTTCTCAGTTGTTTTTTAGTCTTGCATTCAGGGTATTTATGACATTTCAGTCTCAGCTCAGTCTTTTGCATTAATAAATAGCATTTTGCAAGTCTGTAGGGCAAAGTTTGTGTTGAGGACGCTGTGTCCATGAAATACACATCCCAGTTGCTTTATTTCAGCTGAGCTCTCTTCTGAGAGCCTTAGGCTGAGTGTGCCATCAGCACAATGAGTGCCTTCGGTGAGCTTTTGGATTTCATCTTCCATTTAGCTTCATCCAAAAGGAGCCCCATTCTGCACAGCACTCCATGATGCAAAGCAGAAGCTCAGAGAGCTTCTCAAAGAGAGATGGAGAGGTTCACGTCAAAAGTACTATTCTGGTAAGTTAGCATAAACACTAAGGTGAGATCCCCAAGGGAGAAGATGGTCAGTCAAAAACCTGTTTTAGTAAGGTTAACAAAAGCCCATTTTGCTTGAAAACTGGACTGCTGCATTACCCTCTAGCAACTGTGGGCACTTTATCCAAGCATGTGCTACCTCACTTTAGCAACCCACAGTAAGCCTGAAAACATCATTCTGCTTGGTAGCACATTCATCACAAGATGGGTGATGAATGCAAAACCAGGATGGTTTCTATGCAGTTACAATTTGTATGCAGTTGCTTCTTAATTAGTGAGTTACAGAAGAGAAGGATTTTTTTTTTTTTTAAAACAGATCCAATGTATTTTTTAATGCTGTAGCCCAAAAATGTGACCGAGCAAGAAACGTAAAAATGAGCCCTCGGGAACAAATAGTGCAAAATTGCTAAATGGGTAGCGCACCTGGTAGGTCCGATAGTCATCACAAGTTTCCTCTCCTAGGTTTAATGGCTGCTGTTCCTTAGAAAATAGTGACAAGTGGTCTGTTGTGAACAGCTTAACGTTTACATTCAACTGTCTTTTTTTAAAAAAACTCTTTAGAAAAGGATAAAATACTCCAATAGAGAATTAACTGGATGTTTCATAGTAGGATGAAGTATGTTTGGAGGAAGCATCTGTAAATCAGTCCAGAAAAATTAGCTACAGTCAAGTGACAAGAGAGATGTGGGCAAATATCACATATGCTCTAAGAATATCAAGGCTTGCCTTTGGTTAAAAATTCCTTTGGAATTGTTACCATCTGTATCTGTGATGACTGCTGGCAATTCTGCCTAACACAGATTTCATGTAGTGCTCCCATAAGAGCAGCAACTACTGAAGTCTCTGCTCCTTCCTCCTCAGGGAGGAAGTTTCTCTGAGGCCGTGCTTTCTAGTGAGCAGTAATCCACAGTTTGAGGTGTACCTCATGCATAAGGAAAAAAAATATTTTTTTTTTTGGTACAAGTTTCTATGTCAGACACATAGCCCCACTGGTTGGTCACTTCATGGAATAGGTGTTTTAGCTGGGAGGTGTGTTTAAAATTATTATAAACATTATTCATTCCCATCTAAAAATAGAGAGCTTTCTAGGACAGAGAAAAGCTTAATTTCTTCTGGTAGAACACTTTTATTGGCTTAATTAGATAAGGGCAGTGAGCAGGGAAGGTTATGTTTGTAGTCTGCTTGTTCCTTTGCACTTGGGCTTTGTTGGAATGTCACATATTACTCCATAAAAACACCTTTGACTGTAATGGGAAAATCCTTAGAAACTTGATTTTAAGGGTTTTTACTTAATTCAGTTAGAAGAAAAATCTAAAAGAATACAGTGTATTTAGAGTGTTTTGCTCCACTTTGAAATATCTTTAACGTATTAGAGTTCTTTCACTAATAAATTTTAGTTTATTATTATTATTTGAGGTAAACATTTTTATTTTATTGTGTCTTGCTGTTGGTTGATTTGATTTGATTCATCTTAATATGTTTTTAAAATAACCACACATTTTTTCTTTTTTCTTTTTTTTTTCTTTTTCTTTTTATCTTTACTATACAGAGCAAAACCTCCTACTTTTTCCTAGCTAGCTCATCCTACCCGTCCTAGTTCTACTTGTCATAACAACGTTTTGGTAAAATTCAATGTTCATAGGTTAAAACTGGAGATTAGGGAAGACAACATATTGTCAAAACAGAGAATTGTGAGAGGAAGGATTACATTACACCAAGCATTTTATCAAAATGTATTAGATAGTTACGGCAAACAATCATGCAGTCATTCCTTGCTAAAGCTAATTTGAGCTCTTCCAGTTAAAATAGAAATTTCTTTCATGGGTAGGAACAGATTTGAGGTTTCCACAGTGCTGTGTTTTGTTTTGGCCTAAAGCCAGCATTGATGTTCGGTACCACAGGGTGCATCTGCGCATGCACGGAGAGTTTGGGTTTGGGCTTGTTGGGGTTTTGGTTGGGTTTTTTTTTTCCCTAAGCTGGTCAGGAAAATGTGACTTTTCCCAGCTAAGTCAGTTTTCTGAGCTGTCAGACCACACTGCAACACAAGCCCTGTGATGTTAGCAGGGGGTACACGGGGCAGGGAGGATGACACCCACCCACTCCTCTGGTTTGGCAAGTAATAGTTATTCCTTACAAGCAGCATTCTCTGAAATTGTGTCATTCCAGTTTGTCTGACACTTGTGGTGCTGATCCTCACCAAAGACTCCAGTCCCTTGTGAGGTGTTGGCTTTTCAAACGGTAACGTTTACATGTTTGGTGCGAATAATCTGTGCAAAGGGGTTAATGAAAAGAAAATAAAACCAGATTTTGCTGTCATTCTCTGCTACAGAATTCACAGATGTGAATTGGTCAGTGGCACTTGAAATACTGAATGTTTGAGTCCCTGGAGGTAGTTGAGTAGATGCTCTTTCAGACTGATTTAATTGAAGATCTTTAGCTCTTTCAAGAGTATTGATGACTGCACATTTAGTCAAAGAAATCTAGGCATGTGTCTGTAATACAATTATGTTTTTCTTTTATTCTTAATTTCTTAAACTTTTGGGAGGCTACAAAATAAGGGAACAAGAGAAAAAGATTCTCTGATGAAATCAAATGGATATCGCTCCAATCTAAGGACATTACTTTTAAGTAACTTGTTTCTTGGCTAGGCAGGAATGCTTTTCCTATTCCACAACTGGGGTTCTTACGGAAGTCCAGCAGAATTTAGTGTTTTATCTTTAATGGCCCTTCTGACTACTACATTCCTGTTTGGTGGTTGGGTTTTTTGTGGTGGTTTGGGTTTTTGATGGATTTTTTTTGTTGTTGTTGTTGGGGGTGGTTTTATTTTGTTTTGTTTTGTTTTGAATGAATTAATTTTTTTTATTCCCTCTAGGAAAATTTTTCCACTTGTTAGAGAATTGTCTGAAGAAACAACCCTTTTTCATTTTGATTGGTCTAGTAATTACCAGACAATTTGTGTTTGAGCTGTAATATGAACTGTCGTGCTGTGTGTGTCAGAAAAGGTGTTCCCAAAAGGGTTCATGGATATGTTAGGTTTTATAAAATGTTACAATTTTAAAGGATATTAAAAATAATTAGGGATACTTAATTAAATTAAGGATCAAAATTTAAAGCCACAGTGTCAAAAATCATAAAAACCTTTCTTTCCCCCCCATATTTCTTAAGCTTCAAGATATTAATTCTCTAGAGTGTAGACTGGTAAGTATAATTACATTGGTGTAACAAGACAAAGGGATGATGCTGTCAGAATTTATTTCCTATGAAGTTTAGAACAATCTGATATTCTAACCTTAGTAACTGTTTTTTCTGGCTACCCGTGCTACTTACATTTAAATAAACCCCACTTACATCTTGCTTTCTATTCCCAAAGAAAAGCAGCTTTATGTGCTGCATTGCACCCAGCTGATAAGCCTAACCATTAGCCTCAGGCATGTACTTTTCTTCATTTTTCCTTCCTCTAGTTTATAGGGAACAAAAGTCATACGGAAAACTGGATGATTAGAAGCACTTCCAGCTGTGTTTAAGTCTGTGTGCATGTCATGCAGAAATACAATTCAGACTTGGACAGCATTTCTTATCCAAAGCTTTAAAAATGGGTCAATATCCTCATATAGCGGGTGGTAAAACTGTTAAAGGAGAGGGGAAATGACCAGTGTGGGGTTTCACAGGGAAAGAGTTATGAGGAAAACCCCACAGGACAGACCTTCAGCCCCATACACTTCCTACATTTGAAACTGGCTCCAGTACTGGATAGAAGAGGTAATGCCTGTGCTTTGTGATGTGTTTAGGAAGGGCAGTGCAGCTTATATTGCTGGGGAGGTTGGGGGTGTAAAGATGAGACTAAATTTAGTATTTGAAGTCTTTGGCTGTTTTGTTTCAAGAAAATTGGGGCGGGCACTTATATTCTGACTTAGAGGTGCTGTGACAACACTTACCTGGACATTATAAACCTGGAAATTATAAACTAATTGTAGTTGATATTTTACCCCCAAAGTGTGATATTTTCAAAAAATCAGGAAACTCACCACAGGATGAATATAATGCCTTGACTTACTTTTAGAGATTTTTTTTTTTTTTTTTTGACATTGAAAAGGTAATAATGTGGTTAGAAAGACAGGGTAATATTGCAGCATTATTTTCATTTCCAAAACAAGAAGTCCAAAGGGATTTATACTCCCTGTACACCTGAGCTCAGCTCTGTTCTTTACAAGCCTGTGTGGGAACTTTGGGGAGCTTGTTGTAAATCCTTGATCCATGGATGAATTGTGTAGGACCGCATTGGAGCTCCTGTGGATGTAACAGGTCACTCTGTCCTGGTGTTCTCCCTTCCCCTTGCTACCATGTTACCTCAAATACACATCTTCACCTACCTCTCTTTTCCTTGGACTGAGCACAGGAGAGTGGCCTGTACAGGAACTTTAGGACATCCATTAACAAGGTCTCAGCATGGGAGAAACTCAGGATTGCCTCTTTTAGGCCTAAATTTATGAGGCTCTCAAGTTTCCCAGGCAGTGCAAAATGCACTAAATAGAGCAGATAATTTTATTATAGATTCTTGATGCAGTAAATCTATTTAGTTGATATGCATACAGCTTTTTTTTGGTGTGTGTTTTTGTTCCCAAGTACCTTTGCAGCTTACATAGATGGAAGGGTTAGAATTAATCCCTCTCCACCAATGGTTGGATATTTAGTAATTTGGCTGATACCTAAGCAGCTAAATAAGTTATCTGGATAATATCTGTATTCTATTCAAAGGTCAGGTGCTGAGCATTGTAGAAAATTTCCCTGTGTGATAGAGGTTTCTGCAGACAGCAGAATCAGGAACACTTTGGTTTTGTTGTGGTTTTTGGAAGTTGGTTTTGTTGTTGTTGTTAATTTACTTTTTTTAATTTATATCTAAGCATAAAATCTATATTAATTTTTTTTAATAGAGTAACACTTTTGAGCTGTGACTGATCTATACTAGAATACATAGATGCCATCATTATTGGCAGAGAGCCGTAAAACAATGCTCAGCAATTTGTAATCCAGGAATATGGTTGTTCCGTTAGGGATAATAAACTGTCACAGTTCAGCACTTTGACGACTTTGAGAGCTGGCAGGTGCTGGAATATCTCGTGCTAAGGTACTTCATGCCTGAGGTTATAAACTGTATGCTTTATATATCAATAGCTTTTATCTGTGATAGAGGTGTGTCAATATGGATTTCGTCTGTGGCAATTTCATTGTTCAGAAGGAAATAGAAATAGAAATCTGTGCATGACATTTCATAAAAGGATCCTCTGGGGTTTTGTGGCCCTAAGAGCAGGTGCTGAGCTTTTTGCTGAGTTTAGCCACTTGTTCAGTTGCCCTGTGGTGTAGGGTAAGACAGCCTTCCATGCTGTGATTGTATCTGAATTTCAGACCTGAAAAAAATAATGTCAAGCTAATGTCTTTTTATGGGTAGATAATTTGTCAACAGTGCCTGTTTGTGCTTTTTTGAATTATTTTAGCAAATACCAGTCTTTCTAATAAAGCCATTATGACAGCTTGAAGGTAATTTTGCAGTAGCCTCCCTTGCTTGTTACTCAAATATTTTATGTTCACTTAGGCATTCCTTTTTGCAGGAGTATTTGAGTGATCTACATGCCTGTGTCCAATGTTGCTTTTTATGGGGAAGAGGGCATGGAAGAATATTCATAAAATCAGGAGTTTTGCAGAGGCTTTGTCAGCCTTCAGTAATATTTTGCATGACATACTCAGAGATCATATGTGACCTAAATGAATAATGTGTCTGGCTTATTAGTAACTCCTTGGACTATCATGATAGTCCATGTGAAAATTCACATGTTTCGTAATCAAGGTCTGTCCTTATGATGGTATGTCAGGATGAAGTTTCCTTGCACATATGACTAGCAAAAAATACTCTCAGTAAGACTCTGAAATTCTTCAGTTTTCTGGTCACAGGCCATATGTGGAATTCCCATCATTTTCTTTAGGAAGGAGGCCTAGGTATAACTGAGTGACCTTCTACAAACTATTGTTGAGGTTACTGTACATGGTTTGTCTTAGGTGGCTACGTGATAAATGCAACATCCCATAGACATCTTTGAAATTTCTCACTTGGCATGGATGGAAAGGACAACCTTCTTATAGGTGATTATGTGACTTGCCATGAATATGCAGTACCTCTAAGACAAACAGTGTTAAATTAGTATTGCTTCGTGTGTGGTTAATGAACACTCCAGTCACTAGAAAGGAGCAGCATATACCAGCCTTCTTTTGTGGCACATCACTTTGAAAAAGACCTTTGGGCTTCTTTCTTGACATATTTGATTTTATGCATGGCATTGTGGAATTAGGACCATTTGACTGACAAGAGAAGTCTGTTAGGAGGCAGAGAGACTTTTATTTTCAGGAATGGAGGAAGACAGATTTGAGGAAAGCTAAAGTCAAACCAGAGGAGTTGTCGTGTTCCCTACTCTGTGTAAACTTGTTCAGGTGCTTCAGCTGTCTCTGTGAAGTTCATCATCTGTGAAATGCTTGAAATGCAGGCATACCCCTGACAAATATGGTGAAACCAGGCTGACTTTTATAAAGTCTGTTGTGAGCTGCTGCTGGAAAACTTATAAGATGTACATGCAAATGTAAAACTTTAACAAATCAAGAATTTGTATTTAAAATAATAGTTTTCATTGTACCGGTATTTTGTTTGCTTGGCTTGTGTAGCTGTTAATTTTGGGGAAAATAGGTGTGAGAAAGTTCTCGACTCAGAGGAGAGCAAATGGTTTATATTGCAGCAGGTGTTTACTCATGTTAATTTTTGGATTAATTAAATGGGGGCCAAGCCTGTAGCAGTTAACTGTGGTGGTTTAAATGAAGGCCATGTGGGAAGGCTGAAGTTCATAAAAAATGGCTCTTCGAGTAGAGTAATTGAACTGTGTAGATGTTTTGAATAAAAGTGCATGGATTTTTGCACTGCTTCATGACTACCATGTATTGAACTGAATCAAAGCTCCTGTAAGTTCTTTATTATCTATCTTCTGTAGCTTGTCTGACAGACCATGGGCAGGTGTGCTGTCAGCCAAACTTAAACCAGTCACACACGAATTCTCAGGATCAGAGCTACTGAGCTAGTCTCACTCTCCTTTGTACCAGTTTTCCTTGAGCTGCTTACTTCTCTCTCTCACTGCAAAATCTCTTGCTTCAGTTAATCTGATAGTCTTGTGTAATCTAGATAAAGCTTTATTCAAAAGGCTGATGTGACAAATGGCAATTTCTATCTCATATAATTTGAACCCACTGGCGTTTCTGTGGCCTGGTTATGTTTTTGGTAGTTCCCTGAAGTCTTTGCTCCTTCTGTTCCCTCACCTGGGGAGTTCACCTGATTGCTTTCTATTTCTATAAAAGACTATATGTATATGTTTAACTATGTTTTATCAAATTTAAAAAAAAAAAAAAAAAAGACAGAACTAGAATAGAAGATGGTGACAAGGTTGGATTTTCTGTCTTTCAATTACGATAAAAAACATACTCTCCTTATTTAAATGGGATCAGGATAACACGACCTGTATTTGAGACTCTGATATGAACAGAATTGTATTTAAGGACTTTAAAATTACTTTCATCATCTGTGTTACCTAGTTGTTGCATCTAATTCTTTTATGAAGCTTCAGCCATTACTGGAGTCTCCACAGTTAAATTGGGGAGCTTAATTTTGTTTTTTCTCTGGGTATGAACTGTCACTTTGGTGAAATTCCTTCAGGTTGAATAAATTCCATGGTAACAGAGTAATAATTTGTCATGATCTTGGGGATTATAATGTCTGAACAAAAGCTAGAAGAAAATTGACAGTTTTGTTTCAGTGTTTCAGTGCAGCAGATAAAATGTAAATTGAGACTGATACAGTGGAATAAATTCTGCTTTCATTTATGCTAATAAATTATAGTTCTCCTTGGATAATATCTATAGTGAAATTTCAAAAACTAAAAACCACATTTGTAATTATCGGAAGCTTTGAATAAGTTGGAGAGTTGTGTTATACTTAATCCTTAATAAATTTACAGTTACATTGCTGCTACACTCCTACAGGCAACTGTGTTCAACAACATTTAACTGCTTCAATTTTCATATATTCACTTTGGGGGGAACAAAACAAAACAAAAAAATGCTAATATCCCATTTGTACGTTTTAGGCTTGTTCTGTGTCTTTGATCAGAAGTTCTTGCACTGAATCTCTTTAACAGACACCTGAATAGTACAAAGAATTCTCTAAGTAGGTCTCTCTGCCCACTTAGTGAATTCAAAGACTCAGGATATAAAAACATTTTTAAAAAGATCCCTGAATACGGTAGAGAAATTTTTCGAACTCTGTATGTAGCTAAACCAGACTGAATATCATTAAAAGGATTTATTTGATTTTGTTTCATATTTCTTTTCTATTAAACCTGGCATACTCTGGTTTTTTTTCTTTGTTTACATTACTGCTTTGACTTAAAATGCATGGGTCATTATATTGCAGAAAGCAGTACCTTCTTATTTCAGTAGCAAATTGACATCACCCAGAAGTTAAATAATGCTGTATCCTATGTCTGTATTCTTTGGAAATGAGTGATTAATTTGATTCATTGGAAATAATCCAAATCCTTGCTGCCTTCCTGGAAGCACTTGAAAGTTTTTTCACTGTTCTCTTTTGACAGTCTGTGGCAAGTTGCTCTAATTTAGTGAAGGTCATATTTAAATTTAGCAGCATCCCCCTCCATTAAAACCTGGGTAATGCTAGCCCATTTCCACTTGGGAATGCTCTTGTGAAAACTACATCAGTGTACCTGCAGTGTGCAGTGACAGCAGCACACCTCTCATAGCCTCCTATTTAGATGTGCTCTTCCATTATGTGCTCCTGAGAGTTATGTAGGGCACCAAAAAAAAGGTACATGGGGTTATCCTAACCCCTTTATTTGTTCACTTTTCCTAAAAAGCCTGGTCTTTTTCAGTTCCAGGATTGAATGCTTAAGAAACAACGAATTACTTTGTTACAAGTGGAGATGAGACCCAGAGCAAAAGCTTTTCCCCTCTGTCATCCGGCTAGAGAGGAACAAGTTGGTTTTATGTAACATTTTAACATGATAATCCTTTGGGCCACATCACAGAATTTGAGCACAAAAACTTGTGTATGCTTGTCTTCCATTATGTTGTAGAAAATTTAAGATACCTAACTCTTGACTTCAAGGGTGTCTGTGTCTGTGTTTGTGCCACGTGTAACGGTACCAGAAGCACCAAGCCACGCACTGTGTGGAGCTCCTGGCAGACTAATTTAAAGTCAGTATTAGGACAGGATAGTCTTTACAGACTGACTGAGTGCTGCCTAATACCATGGGTGATGGCAGAGTTGGTGGGGGAGCAGAGCTCTGCCTTGAGGAGTGCCAGCCCTGAACTCTCAACACTCTTACCATGAGGCAGAATTATTCTCCTTCATTAAGTGTGCTGGAGATCTGGGTAAAATCTGGAAGCACTTAAAAATAATTATTGTACTGCACATTTTTAATAAAAAATTATTGTAATTCATAAAAGACAGTGCAGTAGTAATGCAAATATTGTTGTGGCTGGTGGCCATATCCGAGCCCCCTGTGGGAAGGTTCAGAGTTGGTTAATTCACCTTTACAGAATCTTTAATCTAAGTTTAGGGACACAAAACCTGAGTGGCTTTTGGAGAAAGGGAGAACTTTAGGGAGGGATGGGCATTTGAGCTGGAAAACAGTCCTTTGCTGCTGTCAGTACAAGCCTGTCCTTAGGCTTTGTTTGTTTAAAAACTGAGGCAGGCCTAGGAAGGGGATGAAAGCTCAGACAGTGCCCCATTGTGTGTGCCATGAGATGTGGATTCTGCCTGTTCCCATCTACGCTTCAGCAAGAATAAGGGAGATACATATGTTGAGGGGAAAAAAGGATTTTTCTCAAAGTGAAGTACTTGCAATAATTGCACCTTTGCAAGTATCAAACCTGTTTGGTTCCTGTACAAAGGCTGTATATTTGAAGGGCTCAAAAATGTTAAATTGGCAGAGTTCATTGGAAGAGCATAACTTGGGTCATATGAAAGACCTAAAACACTAATGAACTCCTGTCCAAGAGGCATGCCTTAATGTGTTGGAGGAAGGTATACAGAATGGAAAGTTCTGGGCAGTGTTTGTGTATGAAAAGACTCTGAATAATTTGGTTTTTGTATTTGCCACATGTGTAAAAGGAGTATGTGGATATTGTTTTTACATTTTGTTTTTACATATTGTTTTTAAAGTCAAAGTGTTCCAGCAACTTTATCACACTTTCTTATAAAACCACCATATAATATGAGTCCAGACTGGTGTAGGAACAGAATGCTCATGGTGGGACAAAATTGTCCTTTCACTAATGATTTCAGCACAGCAAAGTACAAGTTCCGTCTGTGGGAAATATTTGTGTGTTGGGGTTTTTTTTGGTCTGAAGCCATGACTTTCAAAATAACGTGATGAGAAGTTGTAAAGTATAATAATGCAGACTTCCGTGTTTATTTTTTAAGTTTATTTATCCACTGATTGATTTCCAGAGGTCAGATCCTTTTAAATTTAAATTTAAATCAATCAGGAACAAATGAGTTCTAAAATTCAAGGTGCAGATCTTTTTTTTTTTTTACCTGAATTGAGCAGCATTATTTATTATTAGTGATGACACTTATTTCAGTGTCATGCAGCTGTTTTGGGGTGTCAGTGTACAACTCTGTGGTTTAAAAAGGCTTTGCTAGGTCCATTCTTGCCCTTGTTTTTCTTAATATATCTCTGTTTTCACATATAATTGAAAACTGTATCGGTACTTGTCACTTGTTAGGTGCCAGAAGTTTTTATTTTGTGTGATATTGGCCAATAGTACAGTTTAGAATGTTTGATTACTTTGTAAATAACTGATGCTTTAAAAAAGCATTAAGAAGTGACAGTCCCTGATTACCCGACTCAAAAACCCCACTTATTTATCAATTCATCCATTCAGCTGTGAAAAGTTTCTCCTTTTTGTGTTTGTATTTGATTTGTATTACAGGCAATGTGACAGCACTCATGTGTTGAAGCAGCAATCTGTTGACTTTTATATTTTGCTTCTAGTTCCAGAGACCTACAAGTTTTATTTGTATGAAGTCGCATTAGTAGTTTTTATCCATGGGAAGAAGCATTGCCAATTCTGTGACTTTTGTTTGATATTCATATGACAACTGTGTGGTTTACAGGATCCTTGGTAAACTGATACTACTGAAATCACTGAATGCTTTCAGTTTTAATGTAAGTCAAAACAAAGTTACTTAGTTAAGTTGTTTGCTGCTTTGTCTTTCAGCAATAAGAATCTGTGATATGGACAGACACTGAGTAAATATGGTTTTGATCACGTCTCCTAAAAAAAGGAGCTGAGAGACTGAACTATAGCTCTGACTTGGTGCTGTTGCAGGCTTTCGTGTTGTGTCAGCTTTGCATGTATTATGAAATCTGTTCATAGTACATAAAAATGCACAAACCATATTACAGAGCTGCAAAGCCCCACTGCTGATACATCAAAGAAAGCAGCAGCTGTCATCCAGTTTTAGTTACGGTGCTTTTCAATTCCTTAATCCTCTTCCCAAACAGAAGAAGGCAGAGAGAGTGCACTTCCTTCATCCACCCCGTCTTCTGTGTTTTCGAAGTGTTGGTAGCAAAATCCAGAAGCTGTGTTCAGCAGCCATCACTGCATGGCACAAGACGTAATTTTCTTTGCATCTAATCTGGGCATTTCAGTCCTCATGTATGCTAAGCCCTTTCAAATATACTTTTTATTAAAGTTAGAAATTAAATGTATTGTGTTTATTCCCAGGTGCTCAAAGTATCAAAGTGATTACTCAGTTATACTTCATTTCAGTCTGCTTCAAACTGGAATTAACTTGGTATTCTTTGTTCCCTTTCAGTTTCTGAAGGGCTGTGTGTTGGGATTGTACTCAGAACCTGAGTTGCCGGAAACACGTCTACCATCAGAATTAATATATTTCACTTGGTGTGACTTCCACATTTTCAGATATTTCTTTCTAACAATACAAGCTTTACAAGACAGTTATTACAAAATAGCTTCCCTAAGAAGTGAGTGAGGTATACTAAGAATACAAATTTAATTTGTTAGAGCTGTTTTTGAGGTCTGTATTATGCAATGTCCTGTGTTCAAAGTGAGTTGTGGCAGGATCAGGGGAAGGGTATGAGAATTGAGCAAGAAAGCAGTGATGCTTCCCTGGTATACTTTGCTGTCTCAATAGCATTTCCCAAGTTAGAAGCTGTTCTTTGAACTGAAAAAATTAAGACAGGGTTGGGTTTTTTTTCACTAATTTGCCTAATCACTTTCCTTAACTGCATTTTTAAATAAATATGTATAAACACATTTCAAAGGAATTTTGCATGTGCAAAATTTTTATATCGAACCAAGGTACCAAAATTATTGGAAATAAATTATAAAAGAATGAGTTTTATGTTTTGGGTTTAATTTTTTTTTTGGTTGATGTTGTTTTTTTGGGGTTTTTTTGTTTGTTTATTATCCACTGTCTTGCAAAGTGAATTTGCACTGCAAAGTAATCCCAACAGAGGAATGAAGTACACAAGTATAAAGCTGTCAGACCACAGCAAGTTCATTAAATCATCTGTCTAGATAAACTAATGGGAAACTATTCTAAGTCTTCGCTAACCTCCAGCCTCTCAGACCAAAAATACTTTGCTGTGCTGAAAGAAGTAAGCAGCTAGAGTAAAATTTAATGTTTTAAGAATACCTTTGTGTTGTCCTATTTACCCAAATAGAATTTCAAAACTCTGCAGTAAAAAGTGTGTCAACCAGGATCATACCAAAAGGCAGATTAGAGAAAATGGCATTTGATGACAAGGTTTGGTATATTTAGAAATGCTCCTGTTATTAAAGTTGCTCCTGTGCCAACTACTCCTACACTGGAGTCTTCTAATTTGTGTGACATGCTATCTATCCCAACACACAAGGAAGATCAGATTACCTGCAATAACTCCAGTCCTACTTCTGTTGTCAGACAAGGATCTTCAGCAGTGACATTACCTTCTTGTGGTTTACTATTGCAATCCCATTTTCCCTTCCCTCATCATTAATACCCATTTTCAAACTCCTTGGTTTGAAATGCCATCTCCTTACATCTTTAAAATTCTAGAAGCTTCAGTATTGCTCATAAGAAAAATAATGCCAAGAGAGAAAATGTGCATTTAGCATTATGGGATGTTCATGGCAATATTTTCCTAGCTCACGCTGAGTAAGAGCTTGTTGGTTTGCTTTGCTCTTGACAGAGCACAAATATGAAGCCTCGATTCAATGAAAATTGAGGTGCGACCTCATCACTATGGAATACAGTAGTTGGTAGTTTCAGTGAAATATGTGTGCCTGCACCAGCTGTGCAACAGGCAAAGGAGGGAGTTCTTGTGGGCTGCTGTCCCAGTGCTCCGTGAGTTAATACTGGGACATCCGCAGCTGTGTCCAGACACCTCTCAGGTCAATGAAGAAACACAGAAACTGAAGGGCAGTTTCCAAGTGTCATTAAGCTGTGGAAGGAGGAAGGCATCTCATGTTAATTTATTCTTTCTTTTGATTTCTTCCCACCTGCCCCACAAAAAAGAGTCATGTGCATGCAATATAGTCTTAAAAAGTCTAGAGTAATGTTACTTTGAGGTTTGTTGTACTAGAAGGAAAAAGGGAAAATAATCTAAAAAGGTCTTGCTTTGTTTTTAAATGATGAGTTTTTGTTTCAAATGTTGAAAAAAGAAAGCAGTAGGTGTGTGGTATGATCTGCTTTTGCTTGTTCTATGTTGTATCAGTCAAGTGCTACTGTAGATATTAGAGTGTCATTTTTCTCTTTGATTTTGATGTTTATTGCCCTCTCAGTTGCTGAGTTTGTTATACAAACACCAGAAAAGGTTGTTCTTCACTTGACCTATTTGTTAATATAAATGGCATTAATATATATTTCTTTTTTGCTTTTACAGGTTATTGAATCACTGGGGATTATTATATATAAAGCCCTGGACTATGGTTTGAAGGACAATGAAGAGCGGGAATTAAGTCCTCCACTGGAGCAGCTTATTGACTACATGACTA
The DNA here is from genome assembly GCA_013400915.1 of Pardalotus punctatus. Lineage (NCBI taxonomy): Eukaryota > Metazoa > Chordata > Aves > Passeriformes > Pardalotidae > Pardalotus > Pardalotus punctatus. The sequence goes on along the minus strand of VZTX01007772.1, from coordinate 86,178 downwards.
ATGCCACAGAAACAGATGGGAGTAGGGATGAAGGGTATGATGCTCTGGATGAAGGAGTGGAGGATGAGGATGATGACAAAGAGGAAGTTGAGGCCATTCACTCCTATAAAGATGTCATGAAGGTACAGTAGTGGGCAGTTTATATGATAGTTCCGTCAATGAGAAAATCAACTCTGTTTTCTGTGTTATTGTCCTGTGTCATACTGGCTGTGTCATTTTCTGATTTCATGGGTCCTTCTGTAAGGTTTGCTTGTGAAAATGACATGCAGTGGTATTTTATGTTTGACAGCAAGCAACAGAAAATGCATTATCAACTTTAGCATTGGATGTGCCATTAGTATCACAATCTGATTTAATCCCTGCACTGGATAGTCAGCCTGCCAGTATAAACATCTGTTGAATTGCTTTGTGTACTCTTGGATACTTCATGGTCTGTTTCAATTAATTCACCTTTTCATTAGCAGGTTATTACTGTAATTATTTCTTATCAGTTCTTGTGCTTGCCACCCTCCCCTTCTGAAGCACAGGAGTGCTTTTATAAGAGTAGCTTATTTGTATGGACTGAGTCAGGACACAGTATTTCATTGGTGATCATTATGGTTGCAGTTCTTGACCTGAGTTGTGAGATTTGGAAATATAGCTTATGAATTTTAATTGTGACAGGTTCTTTAATGTTATTTGGGCTACCATGGATAATAATTTAGAAGTATTAACCCTACATCTTCTACTGAGTAGTCTTCTGTGCAAGTTTTAGAGCCCAGTGTGCTCTTAGTACAGACAGAGGTATTAATAAGCATGGTGGAAAAGAAATTGTATAATTGCTTTAACTCATAAATAATCTGAGGATTTGATACAGGTTGGAAAACGTTATGCTAATTTGTACCAGGGGATTGAGCTGTTTATAGTGCTTCTTCATAAATGCAAGTCATCTCTAAGGACCAGGAGCTTAGTGCACCACAGAAATTAAGTGTCATGGTGGAAGCTGAGACTAGACGAATGTCCCAAATAGCCCATCATTTTTTTGGGGCACTCAGAAAAAGACCCCAGAAAAAGACCCCACTAAAAACCCTTCAGTTCTGATGGGTTAACAGTAGAGAGAAACTCTTAGGAGACTGGAGAGGGAGTAACTTTGAGATGCTTTTTCATGCTCCTTGCATCAGAAGTAATTCTAAACACTTAATGCCTTTGTTTTTCCTCCCTCCCTCAGAGAAGCAGAGGCCAGAGGAAGAAATGAATGAAATAGCCTTTTGCTCCCGTGTGATGGGGGGGGCCTGGGTGGCTGAAGTGCTGTCCTCTTCAAGCCCCTGCCACTGCCAGCCTTGCTGAGTTGGTGCCCTCGCTTTGCACAGATGCTTTGCTCTCTCCTCCCTCTGCTGCTCCCTGACACCCAGTCACCTGCTCCAGAGGGGGCCAGCAGCACCCTGCTAAGCCCCCATGCAAACCGCTCCAGACAGTGTAGAGGAAATGCAGAAGACTGATGGGATACATCCTTCTTTCCACCCGGTTTGGCAAAATGCTGTGAATTGGTGACAGTCTAAGATCGTTAAGAGAAAATTTCACTTAGTGCAGAAGCAGACAAGACCTTTGTATACACAGAACTGAAGGCAATGGCTTTGTGGAGGTGATTATTTTGCAAGTTCTTTAACTTGATTTCTGGAAACAATAAAAGATAAGTTTGAAAATCTTTGCTGAACTCCTTTAGGTACACTGGTGTACACATCCCTGAAACACAAAAGCGATAAGAAATTCAACAGGTTTTAACTGTTAAGGCCATGGAATGGCAGCCTTTTAGTTTGGCTTTGTTAAAACCTCTGCTAGTCTGAGGTACCTGCCTGTTTGTATGCTTTAAAATCAGCATCTTACATTTTATTTCTTCATCGTATTTTGCTAATAATTTTATATCATTCTGGACATGCTTTTGTGACTTATCTTAGTAAACTGAAGTTCAGCTGTCATTTGTACATCATCCTAACTTTCACTTCTCCGTCCCTTGGAATTCTCTTTTCTTGCTTTTGTTGCTTTTGCCTAAATTATGTGCTGCAGGTTTAACTCTGCAAATTACCTTTATTCCCTACTCTGTGTCATTACTGCATTGAAAGTACTAGAATGGCAGCATTGTTCTGTCATATTTTTGATGAGTGCAGATGTGCAAGATCTTTTTTTCTTGACTTCATACCTTTTTAGGGGTAAGACCATCTTTTGCATGTGGCTTTCTTCTTTTTTCCCCCCCCCCCAGCAGTGGTAAAATGTTAGAGGCCACACCCTTATTTACCCAGTGACTGTTTCAACAGTAGTGTGTAGTCTTGTGACCACGAAGCTCAGTTATTGTCAGTCCCTCTTGGCAAGACTCACTGTTTTTCACAAGAGGAACCTTCACAAGAAGAAGGCTTTTCCTCCACAGTTTGTAGTCAATGCTGAAGCAGGTTTGCTTGTTGAATTGAGAACTATTGTTCTTGCCTCCCCTGCATTCTCTACATCACAAGCTTGGAAAATGGGCAGAGATGGGCTGTGTGCTACTAATACTGATTTTTAAGGCTTTTAACTATGTGGTCTCCAGTCTGGAAATGATTTTGTCTTTGAAAAGTGATTATATGCTTCCTCCTTCTCCAAAAACTGTCATTGTCTGGTCCAAGGCCTGCCTGCCACTAAGACTGAATTTTTCATCATTAATTCACCATTAATCACTAACTTGGGTGAGCATATTTTGGGATTAAAACACAGGAGTAGTTAAGATATGTGTTAGGTTTTTCTGTAATGTGAGGTAAACAAGGTCAATCCTGAATCCTCCCCCTGGCCTGGAAAATGCTGAGTAATGTGGCAAACACTGATTCCCAAGAACTGGGAAAAGGGTAAGTGCTAAATAGTACTGCCAAGATCATCATTGGCAAAGCCAGTGGGAAAGACACAGACAAGCTTTTGTGCTGCTTCTTGGTATATTTGGCTGATTTAGCCGCTGATTTCCTTGGCAGGACCAACCTGCTGCCCAGACTTGCCCTACCGTTTTTAAAAATGCATCTGTGAAGAGAGGAGGCATTGGTTGCCAGAAGCTTTTAATCTTTGATATATATTTCAGATGTGTCAGCCCTGCTGCAAATGAAGGGAGAAATGGAGACAGTAAAGACTGGGCATTTTACAGGCAGATGCTTTCCTTGTCGGAATCCCTCACCCCTGCCCATCCACTGTGTGCACATGTGTGGTACAGGAAATCTGTGCGTCGGGAGCACCAGGCTCGCTCTGCATGTACACAAAGACACAAGCGTACATGCACAGTAATCCCGAGGGATCAGGAACACATCGTGCTCAGAGCACATGTACACCTTGGGAAGCCTCGGTCAGCAGAGAATATAGACAGAGAAGGCCTGGCGTGCTGGGCAGTGTTTGGCTTGCTAAGGGTGTGGGAAGCCCTGTCATGTGGCACCTTTATCACAGCATGGGGCCCTCCCTGATACTGAAACAAGATGATGCAGTTTATCAACCTCTTCCAGAGTCTGCTCAAACCCTAATTCCACTCCTAATCTTAGCATTATCTCACTCCTTATCCCACAGATCTCTGCACTCAGATGGTTTAAGCAAACAACATTTTTCGTGTTAACCCAGAGGTGCTTTCTAAGCTACAATTTATCAATATCTGCTGGCTTGAGCCCCAACCCTAAACCCAGTTCCAATATTATACTTCATTCTAGGTCAACGCCCTTTTCTAATTCTAGATGTAAATGTAGCCTCCTAAGGCTTTGATAGCAGGTTTTATTCTGTGCTGATACTTGCTGGGCTGAACTGCCATCCTAGCCCTGTCAGTTCTTCCAGATTTGAACATCATCATAGCTAATTCGCTACTGTCAGTACTAGACTTTACCTCAGCCCTCCAGCAGAGCAGAGGTGTTGTAGAGTTGTTGTCAGTTGTACTGCAGGTCATGACACTAACCTTTGTCACTGCTTCGCTGCCTTTTTCTGCAGGTCTTGTAGAAGGTACATAAAGGCGGCAGCGCCTTCCTGAACCTTCTCTTACTTGTGTTCACCTTTCATCCCAAAAGTTAACTCAGCTTTTAACAGGAACCTTGTCTGTAGCTAAGCCACACTTCCCTTGTCTAGGACCAAATACAGGTGGAGGGTCTCTGGTGCTCAATGGTCTTGGGTCCCAGGTCTTACATAACTAATCACTTTTAGGTAGTTCAGTAACAGTGTTTGTTAATTCTGACCAAAAATGAACTGTCATGCAACTGCTGCTTCACAAAGGTGAGTGAGTGAGCCAGGTCCCATAGTAAACAAAACTTGTACATAGAAAATCTCCATGCTGACTTAATTTGTATGAATTTTTTTTTCAGAGCAGCATGTTCAATATTGTGTTATCTTACTATAAGAAATATAAATGAGGTTGCAGTTTGTAATATTTTTATTGGTAGAAAATTACGTTTGTGCTTTGCAAAGAGGAAGAATAAGTTGTTTCTCTCAACCTCAAACACTCCTCCTCTCCCATTTCAGTTATGTTAATCACTGGCATGGTCATGAGATTAGAAACTTGTACATCTAGGTGACTCATATATCTTGGTAATTCAAGGATATGACTGACTCCTTTCAGCTGGAAGGAACTGAAATTTACAGTGGTGATATTGATCTGCCTCTGTTTCATTTTGAGTACTCTGATGGTAGTACAGATCAACCATCTATGGCATGTGTAGGGTTGTAGGGGAAAAGAAAAGTATGTCCTGTCTTGATGCAATTATAGGCAGGATAAGAAGATCTGCATTTAGATCTAAGTATTTTGGAGACTCCTGAGTCTGAGGACTATTATCATATAGATGCTGTGACCCCATGTAAGTATAATATGGGAACCTGTCAGAGGGGAACCAGAAAATGCAGTTAAAAACAAGTCAGGGTATTTGTTTACGACAAACAGTTAAAGAGTTTATGTTACTGGAATTCAAAGGCCCCTAATTATGTCTGGTCCAAGCTTAGTAAGGTGCAGCTTTCTGTGAGTGTAATTCAGTTTAAGGCTGGGCTGGCTTAAGCATTTTTATATGAGCCTGCAGAACAGTATTTATGCTTCATTTCAAAACAAGCAATTTGCAGTGTACATTGTAACTCTGTGTGAAGCTTGTGAAGATTTGGAAACTTAATGAGATGGTAAAGAAAGTCCCAGATATTGCCAGTTCATTTTATATTAAAAAGGAATGCAGCATCATTGGCCATTTGTGAAAATTCTCACACTCAAAAAAGACAATTGATCCTTTCCCTTCTCTTGAGTCCTATACTCACATGTTTATGTGCTAGTCTTTATCTTGGTGGATCTCATTTTAGAAAAACAGGATTTATGCCTCATACATGCATGGAGACACATTGAAATTACAGTGGATTGGAAGTCCTCAGTTCTCTTCAGTTTTGTTCTCACAGTACTTACTGGCTTGACCAAAAATTTATCATCTTCTGCTTGTGGATCTTCAGTCACATAGAACCCTGTCTGAGACCCCTTTTAACACTGAGAAGCCTCCTGTCCCATCTGTTTGTGCCTCTGAAAGTGAAGCCATCTAGTTTTTGTCCCTCTTAAATTCTGAGGAAGGCAGATTCTCCTTTGGCTGTTCCTTTTTTTGCAGTTTAACTCTTTGGGGACTTTCTTGGAAAGAAACCCCAAAATCTCCCAAGGCAACTTTGTAAACACAGCCCCATATCATACTGCAGTGACAGGACACCCTCATATGGATGCCCCTGGGCAGTTTGGGTCTCTGAAGGGTAGACTTTCGTGGTGCTGCTCTGACCAGGTAGACAGCTTGTGTCAGCAGCACATGTCCTGGCCACCCTTTCCCTCTGTGCTGCATTGACAGAAGTGAGATCTCGGAGTTCAGCAGTGAAGTCACAAAGACCAGAGCTCAACTCCTATTCTCAGGAGGTGTGTGCTCAAATATTCCTTTTGGGACTCTTAAAAATAATCTCTGAGATTGGATTAGCAAAGGAATATATTGATTTTGATTGACTAGGACCAATCCACAGGCCTTTTCTTATTCTTTCACCATTCTTTGAGAGAACTTGGAGTTGTCTTAGAAATGCAGTAAACCTGCTGTTTTTCTCTTGTCCAAGCAAGCCTGGTACATCATGGGTATTAATTCAAAATGTAGGGTGTTTCTCATGTCAGAAGTGTCACCTTTGCTGGGATCTGTGTCACCTATGTGTAGTCAAAGCATCCCAAAAGTTTATTTGTTTGCCTTTGTTTTTAATCAGTTCCTTCATCTATTTTGTGCCACAAACAATTGTGCAGGTGCAGCTGAAGAGTAAACAGTGTTCCTCGCTGAGTCATGGAAGGAGTCAGTGTTTGAAGCTCCTGTACTGTGCAGGCCCACGGAGCTGAGCTGAGGACAGACTGCTCAAAATAAAGCAGGAGTGTCTCTGCATGTTTGAGTGTTTGTAACATATGAGCAATATCTCTGTGTTGTTGGTATTAAAATAGAAGTATTTAACAATAATAGTAGGATTTTGATATGAAGGGATTATACCAAATGTACTTGCAAAGAAGTTGTTCCTCAAGACTTTGGTCTTTCCATTTAAAAAGAACAACTTTTTGTTTTCCTTAAATTATTCTTGGAAACATTCCTTCCATCAGTGTGGGCTTAGATAGATTGGAGTGTCTTACTCCAGGCTGGGAGACAAAACCAAATCACCTTTTCTACAATGATTTATGGCTCAGAGTAGCACATCTACACTGGTTAAAAACCTCTGTACCCATAATTCACATAATTATACTGGTATAACCTGTCTAAGGTCTAAAATAGTCTGAGGAATCCAAGGAGTTGTCCAACAAAAACAGGAAACACAGATGGGGTGTTCAGATTATTTTTATATATAGGGAGGTTAGAAAACACCTGAAATTTGTGTGTGGCCCTTATGCATCTAAAAGCAGCACGGTAGGGCAGGGACCTTTTTCCCTCTCTCTTTTATGCTGTAATTATTATAAAAAATGTATACAGGTAAAAATAAAGTTCCATTTTTTAGTGCAGTTGGAAGGATTCTTTGGTGGTAGTGGTGGCATAAAAGGCAGAATTTGTCATGACAGAGCTCCAGCTATCCCACTAAAAACACAAGTTCTAAAACATGCAAGGAATTCTGCTAGAAATAATACATCTGAAGTATCAAACAATCTGTGTGAGCCTGCGAGGCCTAAAATATACCCTGGAGACTAAAGTAGATCAATGAGTGTTTACTTTCACAAGGTACATTCTGTTTGATCAGATTAATTTGAAATTCTAAGTAATGGCTGGAAATCAGGGTAATGGTCAATTAACACAGTAAAGCTGTAGTGACCCATAACAAAGTGAGAAAAGAGCAGAGCCACCATTACAAAAAGGACCCATATCATCTCTGCCCTGTGGATTAACTCTAGCACTCAGCCAGGCAATGCAGCCTGACCTGGCCAGAGCTGGAGGGATCTCCTGGGTCTCCCTCTCCAACTCTCAACCTCCCTTCTTCTCCAGATGTTAAAACTGATACGTGCACAGAAGGTTGTGATGTGTTTTTCAGATTCACTGTCAGCCTGGTAAAGGCAGTAGATCTGCTCAGAAAAATTAGCCAGGACAGCAGCTTGTCTTACATTAGGATTTGGTGAAGGTTCATCTTGTCAGAATCGTTTCCACCCGTGTAGACTTGGCAGCCTTAGGTGTTTGTGGTGTTGCCAGTAGATTCTTGTCTTTGCAGACTTCTTTAGCTACTTTAAAAGTGAAGGCCTTTCTTATACAGGCTCCCATGACATCTTCTATCATGTCTGTAAGCTGCAAGTGTTTGATTTCCATGTAATGTCAGCAAGCCATCGGGTATAATCCATAGGAATATCCAGGGTGCCTTCTCAGGACTGCCTGTATTACTTACATTATATGTGGGATACATGTTTTAGTAGACAGGTAAGTTAATGGTGACATGCAAAGTTGAGGGACAGTCTCCTCATGTAGTATTATGTGCTGAAGATTCCCAGGAGCTGCACTCATGGACCATGTTCAAAACAGCAGAGGGACTTTTTTCTGCAGTTTTTGTGTTATGCGTGTGCAGCTCTTGTTTGAAATGGGCAGTGTAGGTGTTCTTGTAGCTGCAGTGCTCTACAGGTGTGAGAGAAGCAGGTTTTATGGGGTGAGGGAGAACTTCTTAATTAGTCTGACTGATGTAGCTGGGGGAAAATATGTTCTGCCTTCCAGGCTGAAAGGAAGGGTCCAATGGCAGAGTCTCCCAGTGGTTGTCTGCTATAAATTTTGGAGTTTCTAACTTCTTTGAGGTGTTAGAGCCTCACAGTCCATCAGCCTATTCAGGAGAGAGGTTAAAAGGAAAGGTGGCTGTGGAAGCTTTGCCATTTCTAGTTCTTGCCAGGACATAAATCACTGAATGTGAGTGTGCTAAGAAGTTTATCTTGCTGATAGCAATTATGTAAAAAATTACGTGCATTTCTGTTGAGAATAGTGCTAGTCCAGAGTCACTTACAATGATACAATTGCATTGCCAAAGAAAATGGAAGCAGCATAGATGCTACAAAATTGCTTAATTCCTTACAGAGGCATGTTGTCCTGTAACAGCAACATGGGAAAAATAAAGAAACAGAGGGAGGGCCCTTTAATTAAGCCACTGTGATCTTCTTGCTTTTGAATTATTCAAGAGGGAGCCTTGGGCTTGAGGCAAAGTTTCTTTTGGTGCATTTATTTCAATGCCAGTAACAGTATAAAAATAAATTAAACTTTTGGAGGAAAGTTCATAGGATTGATTTAAAAGTACCATTAATTGCCCAAAATAATAATCTCTCTCTCTTATCTATGTTATTTTTTTAGTATGCTCTTGATTACTGTGCTCCCATTATGCTGTTTTCTGCTCCCCTTTGCTTAGTGTACTGTTGCATTGCATATTTTAGAAAAATACGTAAGTGAGATAAAGCCATTTGATACAAAGAAATAAACAATGTCTGGTAGACTGTGCTGACCCCTGAAGATCTGAATCTAAAAGGCAGGATATCATATTTGTCCCAAAGATTGGTCTGAAGACAGGGCATGTTTTGCATTTCTTTGTAAAAGGTTTTTCACAGTAGGTTTTTGTTTAAAACGTAGTTCCTGAAATAGTATTGTAACTGAAGCACTCCTATGGGGCAGCTTTCAAAAGATTATTGTCTGCAGGATGCGTGGCCCTGAGTGTGTTTTAAGTGATTGATTTGTAAATATTTTTCATGAAATAACACAATGGGAAAAGCAGTATTCTTCTGGGTGATGGCTTCAGTGCACTTCTCTTGTAGTTTTAGGTTTGCCTCCCTGCAAACTTTGGGCTGTACATCCCAAAGCTTGTGCATCTGTGAGTCAGGTGTGCAGAATTGTGGAGAATGATTTGAAGATTTTAACCTAGCAGCCTTTCTGATAATTCACACTAATCTGTACAACCCAATAAAGTGGTCCCAAGTGATAAATTCCTTGAATCTACTGAGCTTGGCAGAGCGTTTACTGAAGGGAAGGTGTAGGGCAGCCTGGATGCTGTACAAAGATAGCAGGCATAGGAATTTGGGGATTTTATGTGAGGAGGCAAAGCAAACTGGCAGCGCTTAGTAGCAATCATGAGTAATTGTTTGGAGACCCAAACTAAACCCTCTAAGGAGGAATATTTATCTGAGGGATTGACAAGGACAGGGAGCTCAGGGATTGTGCTAAGGGCAGGCAACTGCACGCAGTGGCAGAGCTTCATACCCTGCTCGGTTTGCTTTGTGTAAAGCCTGTAAACGAGGCACTAGGAACGCTCTTTTCGGAAGCTTGGTTGAATGGAAAACAGAGGCGTTTTATTGCCTCTGCCCTGAAGAGAGAACAAAACCCTTTGTTTTGTTGTGATCTATTTGCATCTCAGAGAAAGAGGCTAGAAACTTGATTTTGAGCACTAGAAAAAACAGGCATTTGTTTTGTAGTTACTGCATTCATGTTGGCAGGGAAGAACATGATACTTTGGGTGATTTAAGCCAAAAGAGGGTTGGGTTGGGTTGGGTTTTTTTGGGGTGGTTGACTAGGTTTGGGGTTTTTTGCCTTTCCTTAGGACAAAGCAAGCTTGGAGTTGGGACAAGAAAGTCCTAATGAGCAGCTGTATTTGCTTTTCCTTTTTGGCATGCCAAGATTTCTTAATGTGAGCATTAAGACCAACAGTTGCTTTAAATCAGCAAATTCACATGAAGCTAAATCTCTTTTATGAACTGGTCTCTTCTAATCAATTCACATCTACCATTATATCATACTATATGTGACAAGCCCCCATATATGTATTTTACACAGTCACATACACTTAGGTAGATATAAGGTATCACTGTTGTCAATCCACCTTTTAAAAAGGAAAGATTGTAAGGTAATATTTAAAAACATGACAGTGTTAAGTTAAAAAAGTGAGCTATAGGGTTTGTTTAAAAAAATCTTCTGTGGTAGCTTGTGATATTAAAAAACACAAATAAAAAAAACTAAAGTTCAGGCCAGTATTAGCAAGATTTATTAAGTCTTTTCATGTCTAGACAGAAGCAGCATGTCATGCCTAGAACTATTTTTAATGGCTCAGAGGTAAAAAAAAAAAGGAATGTATTTTCTAGGCAACACACATTTGGAAGTAAAAATACTCAGTAAGTTAATTTTGTCCTTGTGTTTGCCCTTGTGTTTAATTTCTTTTAAACCCATATAGAAAGTGAAGGGATTCTCATACCTTAGCTTGATGAAGAAAGCTGGGGACAGTTCGTGTAAATCCCTTCAAAGTAATTTTAAAGCAGCTTTGAACGTGACAAGTGTTTAAGTGAATTATGTTGATAGACAGGTTTCATTAATTAAAGTGATGTCATTTGGTGTCTTAAACAGTTGTCCTGATTTTTCATTCTGGGCAGTGTAACTGGAGGTCAACACGTGGTCAGCTTTACTTTGAAAGTAACCACTGTGCTCCTTTTAAAAGGGTGATGTCAGTCCTTTTCACGTTTGAGTGTGCTGGTAAGCAAAGGAGGGTGTTTATTGCAATTTCTTGCCCTGGTAATGGTGCCTACTGTGTTTTGAGCCAAGGCACTTTGCCGGGGACTTTCCAGTGGTGTCTGGTTGCCAGAGACACTTGGCCTCATGGCGTCACCTTCAGCAGAAGCACTGAGATCTATCCATACCAGAAACCTTTAAAAAATAAAAAAGCATACCTTGGAACACTGCGAGTTGGCTTTGCTTTCCTGCCTGGACCCACTTCTTCCTACCAGTGGCTAAGAAGGAGAGGGAGGGAGGCAACATGGCCTTCTCCTTCCAGGCGCTCTCCTGGTGGCTAGGGGATAGATGGCAGCCATCTGCCCTCAGCCTGGCTTTGTGGTCAAGCGAGCAGGTAAAACAGGACGGGCGTTTCTGTTGTGTTCAGGACGCTTCCTGCTGTGAAGGTGAAACTCAGGAGGTTTGTAATCTCTGGGCAGGTATTGCTTGTGCCTGGGTGCAGGGCAGCCAGCAGCCAAGGGGAGATAACCAGCAAGATAACCAGACACCCCCCTCAAACCTCTATTGTCTTATGTGCCTACCACAATAAAAGGATTATTAATTCTCTTTACCACTGTGACAGATAAAGGCAACCTCTCTTTGAGGGTAATTTGGCAGCTGTGTAGGCCTTTTAATGAAGGTGCTGCAAGCACAGTGGTTTCTTGGTGGCTCCTTGCTGGTGTCATGCAGAGTTTGAGGGAACTGAGCCCCCCATCATGTTCCCTGCCTCCCCTAGATTCCTCTTGAAGATGTCTTTCTTGTGGGACCCTGATGTATACTTAAGGATACTTAAAAAAAGTCCTTTTGTAACAGTTTTGGGCTTTTTGACAAGAGAGTGATGTTTTAAGTTATCTTTCCTGACAGAACAATCTGTAAGCTTTAACACTCATCAGTTTCACACCAGACTCTTTGTAGATGTGATGGCGCATCCTAAATTCGGTTCAGGACTATCAACTAACTCCAGCTGAGGCAGTGTCTTAGGTATGTCCCTTTGTCCAATGCTATCAAGTTCTATATGAAGTTGATGTTAAACTGGCTTTCATCTTGCTGAAGGTAGCAGTGTTTGAGATAGATTTATATATCTGCATTTCTAGTTATACTGTACTTTACTCTAAAGTCTTGGGTTTTTTAAAAAAATAACTGTCCTGACTTTCAGCCTTCAAAAGTGGTTTTATCATGAAAAATGTTAGTACAGAAAAGAGTTGTCCAAGAGTAACAATTGGTCTTTGAGTACATGCAGGAGAGTGCTCCACCATGATCACCCGTTTGATAACCTTAGTCTCCATGGATTGAGGTCACTACAGTATTAATTACCTTCCAGAGATTTCATTCCTTTTATATTTCTGCTTTAGAAAGCATTGATAGACATATCATGTAAACGCATCTAGTTCAATGGATGTGTAGTAGATGCCTCTGCAAGTGCCAGGGGTATTAAAGGTAGCTTTGAAGTTGAAGAACTGAACTGGGAATTCCTGCCTGACTTGTAGAGATATATCTTTCATGATGTGTAACTGAGAACAGGTAAATAATTACCTATGGTGCAGGTCCTTGGAGTACTTGGCACAAAATAGTTTAATTATTTTAAGAACTGTGTTTGAAAACAAAGCAGTCATGCAGCACTTGACTGGAGAACTGGAAGATGGTTTGCCTGCCTCCATTTTCACTTTTTCCCTTCAGATAATAAGATTTTGATGAAGACGTAGCTGGGTTGATGTGTGGGCTTTTGTATTGTTGGCTTTTTTGCTGTTTGTTTTTTTCCCTGAACTGTTCTCTGTTGAGGACTCATCCCTTTTACTGAGGAACATAATTGTTTCTACAAAGTTCCTTCTCAGATAAGAATGGTAAGAATTATCTGATTTGGTTGAAATAACCTTAAGTGCAAAATTATTTTATGCTAATTAAAAGCAAGGTAATAAGTGTTGGAAGTATTCTTCAAATACTTTAAACTATGTATATGTTTTCCAATATATCTTCTTCTGAGTGCGCAAGTAAATTAATTTCCAAAAGAATGCTCAGCATTTAAAAGTGCAAGTAGGTTTTTTTGAAAATATAATGACCTGTGCTTATTTCAGCAGCCGGAGATTGGTCCAGATACATTGGTTGGTCTCCTGCTACAAGTAGCATATTTTGAAATAAACAAAATAACTTTTAGAACAGCCAAGCCCTAAGGAAGAGGAAGAAATATTCTTATATTTATTTTTTTAGCAAGAAACAATCTCTCTTGCTTTCCATCTTTGGGTTCTCATCTTGTGTTGAGGTCTGCATTGTTCATCTCTTTTAGAAGCAGACTCATTGCTCTCCCCTCCAAGAAGTCATGATGTTAGAAAACTAATGTATTTTAAGATTGGAGCAAGAGGTCAGCCTTTAAAATGTACTAGAACCTTTACAATCTCTTAATTAGGTACAATGAAGGTTACATTTCATGCATATTCCTGTGAGTTCAGGACCCAAGATTTCAGGGAAACTGTCAATTACTTCAAAATGCTTAATAATTCACTACAGTTGTCCATCCTAAATGCTCATATGGAGACCAAGATCTTTTGAGCAGATAGAAGTGCAAATGGATAAACAGAGCAGGGAAAAATATGCTGTAGCATCATATGTGGTTTGGTCAGCTATGGCTTTGATCCAGAATTTTTTTATTTTCTTGATCAGAAAAGATTCCTGACCAGCTCAGTGGCCTTTGCATTGACCTCTGATGCACTGACAAAGTAAAATTCATAGTTCCTAATATCACAAGGGAGAAAGAATATATGCAGGCATGGACTGCAAGGTTGTGACAGAGCCCCTACAGCACAACCACAGTCCCCACAGGGCAGACTCAGCCCAGTCTGGGATACATGAACTGGCCTTGAATACTTGACAGAGTGGTGCTTTTACTCCTGTTGTTGCCATTGGCAAGAAACGTGTGGAGGCAAAACGAAGCAGCAAAGTTGCCTTTCCCTCAAGCTTCTGCGCAGTCAGGGCAGTGTAAACACCATCTGCAGTCCCTACAGGTGGTTAATCCCACCTATGTACAGGGAGTATGTCAAAGCCATTGGCTCCAGGTAATTAAATTTCTAGTAATTGCCATACTGGAGTTTCCAGGAATTAAGTGTGTGTAAGGAAAAGGGCAAAAAATGGCTCCGCCACTACAAACAGGGAACGGAGGAGAAAATAATACTTTTACAGTTCTGATTTATTGGATATGTGTTCTGTTTGAATAAACAAGGGTATATATTTGAATCAAAATTACTTAGTTTAATCAATAAGTTGTGGGTTAAATAATTTGGTTCATATCTATCTTAGAGTGGCATATGTTTAACATTGATGTAACTGATAGGCTTGATAAGACAATTGCAATGTAGATTCAGTGGCTATATATTTTAAGAGAAAAGGGTTAAGTATACTTGCCTAGAACAAGAAGAGAAAGAATTTTTCTGTAGGCCTTTTTCATGCAATCAGGGTTTCAAGACCTGATTTCCCTGACAAAGGTGGTACAAATAAGGAGTAAGTGTACATGAGGGAGTAGAACAGCTTTCCATATGCTGAGGACTAATGAAAGCAAAATGAGACTGGTTAGAAGTTACTTGATTTTTTCTTTGGGAGTGAAGTTTAACAGCTTGTTATGCTTAGTAATGCTGTCTATTCGGTTATGCAGGTGGAAATTTGGTTTTTTGGATAGGAATAAAAAAGTCATGCTTCAGGACAAAACATGAAAGCAAATTATTACTGTTATTATGCCTACTGAGAAAAGTTTCAGCACTTTACATAAAAACAAACAAGCTTCCCACACACACATACACTTTAAAGCTTTGTATGTGAACTGTAAACTGCTGCCAAGGAAAGTGCATGTTTTTATTTTAGTTGATATATTTTAATTGGATTTTAAGTGGCTCATGAATAAACTGCCTTACATTAATATATTGTCTCTCAGTTAGAAAGTATACGAACATCTGAACTGTGTAGTGATGAGATTGATGGGCATTATTCAAAAACTGAGAGATGCAGCCTCTCTTCTGTAGTTCTTTCCCTTTCCTTTTTTATGTGTCAGTGTGATTTGGTGTGTTATTTGAGTCATTCCCCTACATTTTATGGCATCTTTTGATAAAATTGTTTTCTCGTTTACATTGCTTGAAAACGTCACTATTTTCTACTGTTTTTCCTGAGATACTCTGGTTCTTTTTTCAAGCAGCAGCGTGGATGTAATTGCTGTTTAACTGCTTGTGTGGGGTCTTGGGGAGAGCAGAGGAAAGAAGGGCTTCTGTCCTGCCCTCACTCTGCTGCATAAACCAACTTTCCTCCCATCTCCTGAACAGAAGCAGTAGGTCAGTATTAGTAGAAGGCACCCTCCAGCCCAAAGGAGGGCCTGAGAAACATGGCAGACAGCCATACGAAATGGCGTTACAGGGGTGCAGCTCTTTGCTAGCAGTTGTTCAGGTCTAAGTTATTTAATAATGTGAAGGGTGGTTCCACAGCTTAATGGGCTGTTAGCTAAATAACTACAGGTAGCCCTGTGAATATGCACAGCCACGCCCCTTCTCCTTTAATTATCCAGTTTTATCATGTTTTCCCATCTACACCTCTACTCTGCTTTTGAAGCTGGTTTCTTACCCAGATGCGTCTGTCTCATCCTTCATGTTGCTGTTCCTGCATGAAATGCGGATGCGTGAGTGGTACAGATGAGAGCTGCGCAATGAGCTGTTGTCTTCTTGTGAAGCAGAGAGCTTTAGAAACCAGTTGTTGCTGACAGGGTACCTAGTGGTTTTGCTAAATGTTGCAGGGATTGACATTTCATGTAAAAAAATGGGAAAAATATAAATGGTAGGCTTTCTCCCTTGCCCATGAATAATCCCATTGATGTTCCTCTGAATAGTCAAAGAACGAGAGCTAGCAAATTCAGATTACTGCATATTTATATTATTAATTCCTCCATTATTCTGCTAAGAAACAACAGAGCACAGTTTCTCTGAAACTAAGAGAGAATGCAGAATTGGTTTTCACTTAATTGGCTCTTTTGAAACAAGCCTCTTTGAGAAGCAGGATGTTGTTAGTCCACTGTGTAAAGACAGTGTAACAATACACCTAACACATAATCCAGAAACAGCTGTGTGCAGGGGGCTGTATTTGAGGGGTAAAAATACCCAAGTAGCTTTCAAGTAGAAATGAGAATTTATACAAATGCAGCTTTGTCAAGAAGTCTGCACTAGCACATAAAATCAGTCAGTCATTGAAAACTTAGTATTAAAATGCCCACTGGAAATAATCATTGTCTCAAAAAGACATAGGTTGACTTTCATTTGAAGTCTCTTTTGATCGTCAAGGTCTTCATTCTTAGAAAGCTAATAAAGAGTAAGAATAGGGTTCACTAAGCATAAAAAACACAGGATTTGTCTTAAAAATTGAAATGTAGTCAGTAACGTATACTGGAATTTGCTTTCCTTTTCCTAACACCAGTGTAAGTTTTAAATACTTTCAAAAGTGTTTGTAATAATGTTAAATATTTGTAAGACTCCTTTACCTAAAGATGGCATCATATAAATGTAACAGATTACAAATTGTCTTCACTTTTAATTGTTGTTTGATAAGGTTCAAATTTATAAGTGAGACAGTTCAGTGAGGTGTTAGTCTTGCAGTTGCTCTCTTGAAATTTAATCAAGATTCTCATCACTGCTTAAATTCAGTCTAATAGTGTGGAAAAGTAGTTAAGACTCTTCAAGTAGTTGTAGAGTGTTAAGATTTTAAGAAAGAAAATGAGTGATGGTGCTCAGCACCTCAATGCAATTGGTACCTCAAAGAAACACTCTCAGGACAGATATTCTGGTCAGAAGAAAATAGTGGAAGGGAGTCCTTAACTGTGCCCCAGTTTCATCTCAGCATTGTTGAATCCGTGTGTTTTGCTTTGTGTTTCTAAAACGACAGCGTACAAAACTGCATGACAGCATTTCCCAGCACAGTCTACCCATATGATGAGAATCTCAATTTTGCTTCCATGCTGACTTAAGCTTTGACTCAGGAGGGCATTTGTAAACATTTGTTAGTCCATTCCTGATTGACATTTCAGCATATATATAAATAATTTGCTCAAGGCCTTTAATCCTCAGACTTTGCAAAGCAGAGGGTAGTTAGTGATGACGATGATGATTATCTGATTCAGACAAGTGGACATTTCTTTAAGGATCAAGATCTTATGCAAAGCACTGTTTTCGATCCATGCATCATCTAATTCCCATTTGCAGTTTTATCTTTAATTTCAGCAACTACCTGATTGTCTCCTTTTTACAGTCCTGAAAGAGAGAACCAACCAAGGCCACTATTTCATCAAATTATACCTGTTATTGCTGAATGCAATAGCTTTGCTGCTGCATTTGCAGTTTCATACTAGAAAGGAAAATCAGTAAAGGAAGACTGTATTTATTAAGTCTTTTTATGGGGAGGATCACTTAAAACATTAAATTTGGAAACTGTGAAATTAGTGAACTGTGTAGTACTTCTCTTGTCCTCCCCAAAGTGATGAACAAAACAACAAATACCAGCACAAGGGAAGGCCTTACCTTAGAATGCTGGAGAATACTTAAATATTGAAGTAGCCATGCTGCATTCTAGCAATTTACTTCAATTTCGACAAAACCTACCTTTTCCTTGAGGCATGTAAAGTTAACTAAGAGCTCACACGACAAGTAATTGGATATTCTATGACACTTGCAAGATATAATTTAAAATGTCAATTAAAAAGTTACCAAACTTTTGCAGGTGAAGAGTAACTTTCTGTGAATGTTTTCTGTACTTTCTGTTAATTTATTTTGTGGATTAATAGCTACCTCTGCTCCCGTCCCTTTTGTCTTATCACAGTCTTACCTTCGTAGTATTCCCCTAGAATCCTTCATCAGAGGGATCAGCTAGTCCTTGGCCCACTGCAGTTACAAGTAGCAGAGCCAGGGGCAAATCTCTGCCTGGAAAGCTTGAGAGAGCAGCTCTGAAGTGCTGGGAAGCAGGTGACTTAGCTCCAGCTGTTGTGAAAGCCACTTCAAAATTTTCACCATGACTAAGTCATGGGTACCATGCACAGGGGTGGTCCTAGCAGAAACCTAGTAAAACCCAGGCAGAAATATCTCACAAACTCATTAAAAAAACCTTATTCCTGTGAACAGCCCATCTCTCAAAGTTATTCTGGATAATAAAGCAAAGCAAAATGCTTGGTTGGGTTTTACAAATATGCAGGTAGTGTCCTGTTAAAATTTCTGTGGTAAGGCATGTGGCTTCTTGAAGTTCATATTCATATTTAAAAAAGGCCTAATCATAAACTCTAGTTTATCTTCACAGAGATAAAATCTTTCAGAAAATAGCCTTGACTTGAAAAGGCATCTCAAGCTGAGTTTTATTTTGTGAACCTGTTGCAGTACCATACTGCAAACGACGAGGCAAATGCCTAGTACATTTGCATGCTCAGTGATCTGTTGGTTAAAGTAATTTCTTCTTGTTGCTTAAGAAAAAAGTACATCTTTTAAGTCTCTGTTAATACTCCAGGGCTTTCAAAACACTTAACAAGCCTGACATTTGCAGGCTGGTAAAATGTTTTGCATAATATCAATGGCCTGTCTTTGTGGCCCATGGGAAAAAGAAATCCTTCTCTTCTTTGTGGTGCATTCATACAGGCCTTCTGCCCAAGATGATTACAAGTGGAAACACTTTTTGTCTTTTGAAATCTTAGTTCCAGCAGCCCAGGTGTTTTGATGAAGCTTCCAGTATATATCTAGCCAAAAAGGTTTTGCAAAACTTACCTGCATTTTAATGGGCAAGTCAGTTGTATTTTTTGTAATTTTATGGAGGCCTTGCTGGAATATATTCAGGCAAATGCAAGAAATGCTGTTTGATCTCTTCAGATGGTTAAATTGTGATTCCTGTTAGCACTGCTTTGGCTTGGTGCACCCTGTTTCCTAGTCAACTGAGGATGAAGTTGGAGGAGCTGGCAGGGCTATGATATTTACATAATGCCTTTTTTTCCTGTGAACCCTGAATGTGGATGGAAACAGCCTCTAATCTTCTTAGTGATCTAAGCAAAGATTGAACGCTTTGGGTCAAGCTGGGGTTTTGGGTAGGCTCAGTTAGAAAAAAAAATTTTAAAAATCCCAGATCCTCACAATGATCGCAAATGGAAATATTTACAGACTGAGCTAGTTAATGTTTCAATAGTTGATAATATTTTTATTATTTCACCAGTTTGCAAAGACCACATAATCTGTTTTGAGCCATACTTGCTGAGACTTCTTGGAAGCAGAACAAACAGCCCTTGTATTAAGCTCTGGGCACTGTTCGAGTTCATTCCCCTTAGGGTAGTTTTGAGATATATCATGAGGGATGAAAAGGCAAGTGTCAGAATAAGCATACAACCTCAAAATGACTGGAAAAGACTGCATGTGTGATCTTAATCCTCCTTGCACCACAACCACTATGACATAGTAAGAGGAGGAGTTTGTTAGGTGGCTGTCCTTTCATATCTCAGTTATTAAAACATTCTGACTGGGATTTTTGTTGTGTGTTACAGTAACATAGCTTTTCAAACACTACTACCATAAACTGCAAGATTTTAAAGTGGGTAAATATCCTGAACTCTGGCTGGAAGTGACATTTCGTACTTGATTTGCTTTGCCTGCCTAGATTTTGTGAGATTTTTTCATGCAGAAGTTATAGCTTGTCAGGCATTCTGAACCAACATGCAAGTACAATATATTACAATGAAGGGGGAAAAAAACAGTCTGTCCTATTTACATTTTCCTTTTTCTTCAGGCTTACCTTCCCTCATCCAAAAAAATAATGTTAAGTCTTTTGACTTAATATTACCACAAGGAGTTTTATTATGTAATGCATGTTCACATAAGATCACTCAGAGACTGATTTCTCAGAACATGAAAGTTAGTAGGGGCTGCTGGCCCTCTTTTAATACCTGCAGCCTAACGTTTGCAAACCAAATGGTCAGTTTTTATGTGGTTGCTTTTGTAACTTAAGTTCAGCAGCAGGCTTTTTTTTTTTTGCTTTACTTTTTGTTCAATAATGGAATCAATATTACAACCATTCCCTGCTTGAACTTGCCACTGCTGCATTTCATTAACTTTCTCAATATTTGATGCAAATTGTTTCTAATTAACATGCCTCTGAATAAAGAAAAAAAGGATTCTTAAAAACTTGTATGCACTCTGTATAATAATAAAATTTTATTCTCAGCTATGAAGACTTATACCATTTTATGACCTTTTTTGAAAGTGCTGGTGCTATTATTTTTATTCTTGTTAGTGGTGTATTTTAGAATGAAACCCTTTTATTTGTACTATAATTAATAACCAGAAAATGAAAACATGGTAAGGCAAGTAGGGACATGATTCATTATTGAGAAAAAAGAACATAACCATACTCAGAATTTGGTCTAATGTTCTTATATTTTCATTACGTTAAGGGAAATATTTAATAGATTCTATCTTGGTATGTGTTATCACTATTGCACACATTAGGAGTACATCTGTTTTGGTTTTTCTTCCTTTATCTGCAAGGGAAATTATCTGATTTGTTAAAAAAGAAAAAAAAAATGGGGAAAAGGAGGGGGCAGAGAAAAGGGATACAATTGTCAACTATGTCCTTGTGAATTATCCAGATATATTTGAAGACTGTAAGAAAATTATGACCATCCATTGCAAAACAGCGTAAAATCTGAAATGTAGGGATCAAGGGCAGTTTGATGAACATGTCTGCCTTGCATTTCCTACATAGAAGGAAAATATACAGGAATGAATAAAAGTATACACACACACACATATATAAACTTGCCTTAGTTTTATATTCTTTTTTTACAACTAAAAGGAGGTAGATACACAAGGGTACATAATTACAGGAGGATATTGCAGGGGTCCAAATTGTGCTTGTAAAAAAGTTTATCAAAAGAGTTGACCAAATCTGACCACTGAGCTCTGTATTGTTATTCTAATGGGAAGAAATAAAAGATAGCAAGGGGCCTATGGCCTCAGAGAGCAACTTGTCAATGAGATTGAGCCAATCTAAATCTGACTGTACCCAAACACAATTGTTCAGCCTTTCCTCCCTTTTCCCACCCTGGCAGCAAGTTCTTCTTACTCCTTTTTGCATGCTCTACTGTGTGTGTGTCTGTGCCATGAAGAGTAATGGTCTCCTGCTCCACTTCCTTCACATTGTTAATTTTTGTCCGGATGAGTAATCTTCCCTGAGTTAGGGCACGAACTCCCGTGCCAGCCTAAGGGCATCTGTGGATTCATACAGCTGGAGGCCACAGGACCACACCTTTTAGTGGCAGTATGGATTTAAGTCAAATGGAAAGTAATATGGAAAAGCAGCCTGAGCTTTATGTGCTTGTAACCACAGCATTCACTGCAACAACAGGAGAGATTTAGACAAGTATGCCACTAGGCTAATTAAGGGCTCTTCTAAAGAGGCTTTTGTCTCAAGCTTTAGTTCTGGAGATCTGAATGTAGCTATATATATAATAAATAGTTGCTATACAACTGCAGAAACAAGACAAATTTTAAGGCCTTGGTTAAGACTTTGTTTTATTTTTGTCTATACACCAGTATGATACATGATATGGATACTCAAGTTTCAGCATTGGGATTTTGTTAATTTAGAAGTGTTTAGAAAACAAATTACAGATGTTACTTTATTCTGTCTGTTTTCAGCTGGTATTTCCATGTTGAATACTTGCAGGTGATGGATTTGACTTAGGGGAAAAATGATATTACAACTATTAGCATCTGTGTTGAGCTGTTCTGCAGCAGTAGAAGCTGGATGTTCATGTTCATGAAGCTGGATGTCACTCACACCATTCAGGTTCTCTGGAATGTAATGGCTGGTTTCCGTGAAACTTCTCTCATTGAAAATGGGAGCTGCCTGTTTTAATCTAAAAGCAATGCTGGACTGACAGTTTATCAGTAATTATGAATGATTATTAGTGATTTGAGGAGGCTTTCAGAGTTTTGCAGGTTTAGCATATACGAAAACATCTGTCAGTGTTCTTTGCATTAGCTATGCCTGTGTTTGGAAATGTTCATGAATGCCTGAGGTAAAGCAATAAGCTCATGCTTCCATAGCTCTTGCTGATCTTTAAAATCTTTGTATTCCTTGAAATAAATCTGATCAGAGTTTCAGCTTGATGATTACACTGTACTTTTTTCTTGCTTCACCTTCCATCCTTTCATAAACTGCCAGTACTCTTCTAATAAAATAAATAGGAGCAGAAGTTTTAGAAAATACACCCCCATTTCTGACTAAACGGAAATGTCTCATGGATGCTTGTGCCCTTGATATTCGATTGCATTCACTTTCATGATATCTCATGCTCTGTAGTGTTAATGAAAGCAATGGGGCATTGTTTTGATCCTGTTATTTATTTTTCTCCCTAGCTGTGTGCCGCCCACCTGCCAACAAGATCAGAGGCACCCAACCACTATCAAGCAGTGTGTCGGGCTCTGTTTGCTGAAACAATGGAGCTCTACACTTTCCTGGCCAAAATTAAAAGTGCAAAGGAGGTAAGCACTCTGAGAAGGTTTTCTGCTTTTGAGCTCATCACCATGTGAATTCGGCTTACAAAATTGCTTCTGTACCCAGCCAGTAGGGAATGTCAGATTCTTGAGGAGGTGATCTGAAGTGTTCAGGGAGAACAGTTCTTCAGTTGAGGGTTTTTTAAAAAAAAATGGGGAAACCATTTACATCCTTCAGAATTTGTTACTAACTGTGACTAGTCTATTTGGGGGAAAACACATGATTTTCTTTGAGGGTAACACATTGCATATGTGCCTATCCCTGCATGCCTGTATGCAGTGTATTTGAGTCTAAAAGCTTCTCTGGTGTTTCTGGGACGTTATAAAGTGTCAGAGCTTTGCCTGTTCTTCCTTAGCTCCTTCCCATGAGGGAATTCTCTTTTCTGAGAATTATCTGAGATTCTTCTTGCTCGCATTTTGTCCCCAGTCAGCAGCTTCTCTTACCTTTTGCTGTATGATTGGTTTGTTTTCTGTCACACTGGTTTCACAGCAGAGCCAACTTTAAAAATAGAAAAATTTTCCCCTTCAGGTCACGATGCTTATGTTCACTGCCTGTTTGGCTGTTATTGTTGGCTGAAACGCCATCCTGTGAACCACTGCAATTAGCGGGTCTGGCTGAAGAGTGGCTTTAAGGATGATATTTACTGAAGATAGTTTCAGTGGCCTTGTCTGCAGAGTGGCCCTGTGAACAATTGTATTAAAACAGTGTGGGTGCTGGTAACATTGGAAAACTGGTGGGTGAGGTGAAGGGCAGGAAGGGAAACTTGTTTCTCAAAGCTGGTTTCTTCACTGAAGCCAACTTGTCAAGTAACAATGCTTTCATAATTTTTTTTTTTTAATAAATCCCTGAAGGATTTTCTTCTCTAAGTCAAGATCTACAGTACTTCTGAAAAGCAGGATAAAATTTTACAGGCTGACCTAAAAATTCTGCTGCTGAAAGAGGCAGAGCTGTTCCACCCACGCACACATACTCCCACTGTTTTCCCTCTGGTTCTAGGGAACAAACCCAGCAAGTAGCTAGCAAAACAAAAAATAAAGGGGTTATTCCTTGTCAGGTTAATGATCTGGATCAGCTCATTAAAGGGTCAGATGAGACTCAGAGCAACACAAGAAAGCGTTTATCATGGTGGCGGAAGATGCAAACCAGTCAGAGACATAAGGGGCTGGTGCTCTTTCCTTCCTGGCTGAGATGCATCATCCAAGAGGGAGAAACTTCTGAGATGTTTCTCTGCTGCACAGGGTCAGATTTTATCTCCACTTCTTCTCCAGTCCTATTCAAACTGAAAGCAATTTTTAAACTAAAGCAGTGTCATACCAGGATAATTTTGACAGTGTCAGCATGGCTAAAGAGCCACTTGTTTTCTGAAGTGCCTCTGTTATGGGACATCTGCATCCGATACCCCTGATACAGGGAGCAGTCAGGATACAAGATCTCCATGCTAAATCTGTCTCCCAAACACTGGCATCATTAATTTCACGTCTCAGCTTCTAACCATTGGATATATTAATTGAGTGACCTGTGCTGGAAACACCTGACTTAACAGCTATTGCAAAGTCCTTGTTGATGCTCAGAGATAAGACCCTTCAGAGTTCCTCTTTCTGCTCAGAGAGGAATTATGTTTCCAATAATTCTCAAACATCTTGGCCACAGTCAGCAGTAATAAGGTATCTGTTGTTAGTGTCAAAGTAAAATATTGTGAGCTATAATAATTTAAAATCAAGTCTTAACAATAATCTTTTTTAAATTATTTTAAAAAGTGGAAGGGCATTATGAGTTTGCAAATTATTTAATCACCTTATAATTGGGCATAAAAACCCAACAACCTTGGATCACACCGTAGAGCATACTATGAGTTAATCCCAAATGAAAGAAACCATTTGCCTCTCACAGGCTATTAGGCATTGATTCAAAGCACATTTAGGTCAAAGGAAGTAATCCTTGTAGATGGAATTTTGGCCCTACTGAATCAGTAAGACTTTTATTGCTGCACCTAACCAGGGCCAGAATTTTGACCTTTTGATTTCATTTTACTCTGGATCAGTCCCTCTGAAGGCATGTAAGAAATTACGAAGAAAATTATCTTAGAAGCAGCTTTTGGAGGTGTAATACTTCGGGTTTGTGATGTGCTTGGTCCTTGGTCATAGCCTTTATCTAACTATATATTTGGAAGGTATTTAATTTTGAAAATAATGTAGTGTACAAAATAAAAAATAGGTATGAAGAAAGTATGAGGTGGAATGCTGTAAATCTTGTTGCCCATTTTAAAATGACCTTTATAGTTTATACTTGAGGCAAGCAGGGATCATATGATCACACTAGGTTTGTGCAGTGAAAGCTGTGTTATTGTTTACATGCTCTTCTGTCTTGCAAATACATAGCAGAATCTTAGGTCATGAGGAGTACAGTTAAATACTCTTCTAGTAAATTACTTTTTTCTTTTCCTTTTGTTATTGTCATATAAGTTAAAGGGTATAAAGGAGATAAACACTGAATACTTCAGTAAGGAAATTTTGTTGTCATAAATTTGTGGTGATTGCCTTGGCAGATAACTTGGGAGAAAAAACAAGTTACATACATCAGTTCCAATTTAAAAAAAATTATAATATTGTGGGTTTGACACTAAAGATGCCAAGAATTTTACACTGTTAGTTATTTCAAAAAATAACAGCTTTATTTGGAGATCTTCTTTTAAATTCCCTCAGACCTAGACACAGCTGTGGATGTGAGATCAAAATGAAATTTAAAACACCAAAAAGGGGAAAGCATCTTCTGAAATTACTTAAAATAAATTTAATGTGGATAAATATTAGTTTGAAATTACTTGGATTCCTTCTAGGGCCACTGAGTGGCCTCTGGGTATCTGTTTTCCAGGTATATGAGGATCATAGTTTTTGGTCAGTAAATGTTTAAACAGAAAGCTTCACTGTATTGGAAGAGGGGGAATTTTTATCTGCAGAAATTCGCTTGCCTGGAGTGAGCTAAACCTGACCTACCTTTTGCTGCAGCCTAGAACAGGTTTAGATGGGATATAAACTGTGAAAGAGGCAGGGAAAAAAATTGCTGTGATACTGTTTTCAATTTGGCCTTATAAAAACTTCTCAGGTCTTTGAAAGTCCAGTATTTCAAGAGGGATAGATTGGTAGGTAGGAGGGATAGGTCTATGGGGTTGTAATATGTTTTGATACTAATATATACACTGAGGAGTCACGTGTTCCCTAGTCATCATCTGTCATATAACAAATAGAGCGTAGATTCACAAAGGGTTTTACTGGCATGAATTTGGGTGAGTTGTATTAATCAAAAATGATGAAGCGATGAGTGAGCTGTTCAGATCATCTCAATGGATGTCAGATAGAATGTTTAAGGCACTTTGTCACATAATTGATGCCATGTGGTTACTTCCAGTCTGATTCCCTTTGTATGAAAGGTCAACAGTAAAGCTGGCTTGCAGACAGGGAGATGGTACTTCCATTCTTAAAGAGTGTAAAATGTTTAATGTAGTGGATGCACAGGACAGACAGAGCTGAGAAATATGTGATACTACTGTTGCAATTAAAAAGTAAACAACTGGAAATTCTGCTTTTGCAAGGTGAAGCTTTTCTAGCGAGTTTACTGGGGTGTTTTTTCAGCTTGCTGGCAGCATTTGTATGCTGCTTAGGCTCTGTGAAATGTGCCCTTGCTGCAGACCCGCCCTGGGTACCATCTGCTTTCATCCAGGTGTGGTCTTCCGATGGGCCAAGACCTCCTTACTCTTGTTCTGCTGTTTAAGCATTTACAACTGTTTTTTCATGTCAAGAAGTGAGCTTTCAAAATTGGCATCAAGTGTGACTGAGAGAGACAGGGAGAGACTATGCAAGCAAAGGAATGCAGAAATTGCTGCTCTGGATCAGACAGGGGATTCACCAGGGCTGTATCCACATTGTGAACCTGCTTTGTTGAAGGGATATCTGCCCTTTGGCTCCCTGTCACTGCCTGGTCTTGCCTTCTCCCGGAGTTAATGTTCCACGTGCACTTCATGGCTGAGTGAGGCAGCAAGGTGCCCTTGCTGCAAAGAAGCCTTATGGTGTCCTGGGCTGCATGAGGAGGAATGTTGCCAGCAGATCGAGGGAGATGGTCCTTCCCCTCTGATCAGCAATGGTACGGCCACAGCTGGAGTGCTGGGTCCAGTTCTGGGCGCACCAGTACAAGAGAGACACGTACTGGAGAGAGTCCAGAGATGGGCAAGGAAGATGAGGAAGACCTGAAACATCTCTCCTATGCTGTTCAGTCTGAAAATGGGAAGGCTCAGGAGGATCTCATCAATGTCTCTAAATACCTGAGGGGAGAGTGCAAAGATGGCAGAGCCAGGCTCAATTCAGTGGTGCCCAGTGACAGGACCAGAGGCAATGGACACAAACTAAAACACAGGAGGCTCCCTCTGAACAGCCAGAAATGCTGTTTTTACTGTGAGGGTGAGTGAGCACTGACAAAGGTTTTCTGGGGAGGCTGTGGATTCTCTGTCCTTGGAGATATTCAGTAGCTGCCTGGACATGATGTTGGGCAATGGACCCTGTGTGGCCCTGCTTTAGCAGAGGGATTGGACCAGCTGACTTCCAGAGATCTCTTCCAATCTCAAACACTTTATGTCTCTGTGAGTGGTACCAATAAAGGTGATGCTGGTCTGTAGCATGGAGACCTGTGGGTAATAAACTCCACAACTGGCACAGGTGGTGCTGAAAACCACCATGTGATGCTGGCCAGCATAAAATATGACATAAGTGTCCAGTAGGCAGATCTGTTGCAGTAGGTTTGACTTATATCTCAAAAAGTTTTAATATCTCAAAAAGTTTTAGAGATTGATGTACTCCCTAGAGCATCAAAATTAATATTTCTTCCAAAACTAATTAAGACTTTGTATATTTTTATAATTGCCTACATCTCTGATTGCATTGAAAGTCCACGCTCATCAAAAACTCATCCATAATTTCATTATCCACAGTGTGCCTTGTAATTAAGCTTTTGGTAGAACACAGAGAAAGCTCCCAAGCTGTTATCTTTGTGCTGTTCTTTTAAAACATGCTGCCTTTAATTTCTGTACTTTCTGATGTAAAAACGTAATTCTTTCAGTCTGCCTGGATATATTTCAATCCAATCTGTATGTAATGTAAAGGTACAAATTCTAATTAAGTACATGTGTAGAAATGAAATTGTTCCTTTATTTTTTTTCCTAGTTTCATGCCGTACAAAGATTCAGTTGGAAAACAGCCAGTGAAAAAAGTCAGGTGGCTATACTGCTGTATTATTTGTACAAAATATGATGAGAGGTAGTTAATAGGTACCTAAACAATGTTAATGGCTAACTTATTTTGGAAATAGAGTCATTAGCCAAGTTACTCTCAAAAGTCTTGTGACTGTAAAAGCTGTCAAATACTCTGCTGCTTGGCTTTTCAGAGAGCACAGATGGAGAAATAAATTAATTCAGAAACTCTTCAGCTCATAACTTCACTTTTGCCTACACTTTCTAGGCTTCAGTGACTCCACTTTTGCAGCTGTGTTGTCGTCAGGCTTGCAGCCCCATCATGATCAGTTTGATCCCTCAATTTAGGATCTTTAATATGGGGAAATGCTGCTGGTTTGTGTTTGGCAAGGGAGGGTTTGGTTATATTTTCTTCAGTGGTGGAGACTCTGGTACTCAATCAGTGTTACATTCCCTTGGTTTGGGGGTTTTTCCCCTTCTTAAACAGTAATGTTGAGTAGCATGGTGACTATTGCCCTCTCCAGAGCTGAGCGAAGTGCAGCAGCCCATGCCTCTATACATGAAGAACTTTGTCTGCTATGAGCTTGAGGTTTTCAGGGACTGATTTAACTGATCCTATTCTGAGTTTGAATTAAATGGATTTTGGGTCTTTTCAAAGACCTAGCGTACTGCTGCTGCCTAAACCCTTGGAATTTAAACCCAAGTTGAATAGCTGAAGATATATAAAAGCAGTTTTCCGCATATGTGCATGTTTTGTATTTTTAAATTGGGTCTACATATGTGAGAATGTTTTATTAGTTTCACAGATAGCAGTGTAAGAATCAATTTAATCAGTGAAAAAATTACTCCTGATGAAGAGTATAAACTGGGAACTGCAGTAGACTGTGTTCTACAATTGGTGAAAGGCAAAGTCCAGGTCTGGATTCCCTAGAATACCACATTCATTAAAGCATTGTGGTTTAGAAAGCATTTTATGGAAGGGAGTCTTTGACACTGTGCTGACAAGAGTCTTATATAAACTCCCATCTGTCACTGAGCACAGAAGAAAGAGCACATCTCAAATGTGGGCCACGCAGCAGCAGCAGTAGCAAATCAAGTGCCTGCTTTTAATAGTACAGCAAGAGGTTTGAAGACATTTGATATTTTTATTGTTAGCTTTTGTCACAAAATGCAGTCTTTTTAAAAAATGGTCAAATCCGGTAAAGGTTTTTAAAAAAAAGTGAAAGCTCTTGAAATAGTCATTTCCTACACATCCAACCTTTATTTCTTGAATGAATGCCTAGGCTGTAATAGGTGAATTAGTCTGTGGTATGGGTCTGAGGTTCTGGGATTGTTTAGAAAAACCCTTTTAAGATGTTTCTGCTTTCTGGAATGGAAATCCATTTAGGCCATGTATTTATTATACTGTAATAGCTTTTCTTAAGCCATTGTCACAAGGGTAAGTGCAAGTGGCTGCAGCAGCAGCAGCTGAGGTTACTTGCAGGTTTTGGAACACAGTTGAATTCTGACAAAGGGTTTATTGTAATTTAAATGCATTGGTTTCTGTAATTTATAGTAGAAACAAAAGCAGAAACCCACTGATGCTGGCTGAGGATGCTGCAGGGTAACCCTAGTGTTCCATTTAGTCTACACGTTTAAACGTAATCATTTGTCAGAGTGAATTTCTTCCTTCCCAAGCAGCACCTGACAGGTGTAGAAGAGTTAAAGAAGCCTTCCTAAACACTTCTTGCAAGCATAGAGCACTTGCTAGTTTCTTCCAAAGCTTTGTTAGTTCTGTAGTGATGGAAATTCCTTTATTTTCTACACTTCCCCACTAATTGCATGGTGAGGTGTGTTTAGGGGGAAGAGCCAGGTGCTGGGGAAGGGAATGAACTATCCCTACAAAGTGGGTGTCTGTGGTACCAGGGCCGCAGCCAAGCACTTGGCACAGGGGTGAGGAGTAAAAGAAGCCCAGCTTTGGCAGTAGCCTGTGCTTGTACCAGCTCATTTGTATCATAAAACTGCACTGGGAGAGACTTTATCCCTTGGCTGGCAGGTTTTGTTCCTGCAGCTCTCTGATGCATGGTAGCCAGCATCACTTACACCTGTTCTTTCTCGGGTAGGAACTGCCCCTCTAGCTATGTTCCAGAGAAACTAATTAGGTGGTTGCCTGATTTGGAAGATCTTTCAGCTGCTGAGGGTTTGTTTTTTCCCTGCCTTATTTTCTGCTGTTAAGAAAAACAGGTTGTAATCTCTTCTAGCTTCATGAAATATTTATGTCAGCCAAAAGCATCAGCCTTTGGGCATAAACCAGCCCTGTAAACTGTATGGTAGGGAACACAGTTGCTGAGATGGGTGATCATCACCAGTCTTGTTGAATAACTGAAGTATAGGCTAAGCAGCTGGAACACATTAATTAAAAAGAAATTAAAGTGTACCTTTCAGTATGGGAAGGAGGAGCAAATCTGACAGTTGTGAGCCCATTTACTGAAGTTAGCTTTTTGATTACAAAGAGATAAAACTATCAGATGTTTTATTTTACAGTTTACCAGTAAATGTTAGCAGTTTGCAAGAAAGAAAGAAAGAAAGAAAGTAATTTACAGTTCACAGGTACTGTACTTGAAATGATTGCTCCAACTCCATGATACAGAAAAGAAGAAACCCTGGACAGCAAAATACACATAAATAAGGCCTTTATGTTACCTGTTCTTTCCATTTTTCCATTTTTCCCTTGGAAATGGCAATTGCCTGTAAGTGTCACACTGTCTGCAGCACCAGGACCAGCAGAAGTTTCCATAAAGACATTCTTTCCCAACTGGGTATCCTGTTGTGATGCTGGAAGTCATGCCAAAATGTTCCCACATTGTCCCATGATGTGTCTGCTTTTGTTACTGTGGGTGATTTACGGTTTTTTAGAGTCTTCTTGTAAATTATGTATTTTATTTTGACAGAGCAATGGTAGTATTTCTTCTTTGATACTAAAGCAATTGTGTTACATGAATAAGACAATAAAGAACCCATCTGGTGTCTTTCCAAAACCTCTGTGGTAGCTGACTCACATGTGCTATCTCTGCAGCCAGGTTTGGTAGGTGCTTGCACTGTTAAATGTGTCCCTTAAGTACTCTTCCTGTGCTTCCATTTCTTACACTGAAATGTTGGCAGTTTAGGAACTACTTCCAGGAAAAAAGAGTTTTAAAAAGTATGCTTATTTTTATTTCTTCTGGAAAGCTCAGAAGCTGAATTGAAACTGATTGTTGAGTTCCATTAAAGGAGAGCTTAAGTGCTTAGAATATAGAAATACGTTTGGTAGATATGTCTGTCAGATCTCTGGCCTGTTGCTTTAGTCTCATAAAATAAAAATGTAGTTAGCAGAGGACTTAAATATCCATTTCAGATATATTAGTGAGTACTTAGAAAACAGGTAAAATTAAACATTGTTAAAGATTTCCTGGAAAACTCTCTGTAGAAGTGAAGTGGATTATTGAGAAATTGTTTGTCCTGCTGATTCCAAAACATTTCAATACAGAAGTAAACAACAAAAAAAATAGCGTTTTGTTGGTATGTATAAGAAAATTTGTGTAAAGCTTTTGTGTGTGAGCTTGCCTATTCTTTGGTCTGCTATAAAATTTTTTCGTGTTCTTGTTGGTATGAAACTTTTTTTTTGCTCTTTTGCACACCATCTTTTCTATATTTCCATGGTTTGATCTTGTTCATAAGTAGCAGTTTTCATCTTTAAAAGATCTGCTTCTCTTTCATACATTATTTTATTATTGATATTTCAGAATCTATACCCATGTTAATACAGACCAATTAATTACAATATATATGCAATTCTGTCACTATTCAATGTAAAGAATTCTCATAGTTTATTTCTCCGGCTACAAAAATGAGCAGTCTTGAATTCAATGAGCAGTAATTTTGCTATGAGTAGATCCTGGTAATATTTTCTGTGTTGTAACTTAACAGACCTGAGAGGTGGTTAAAGTTTTTTTCTGTACATATAAAAATTTAAGGATATAAACATTTTAATGTGTAGTTTTTCCTACAGCATGTTATTATCTGAAGTACTTTCATACTCAAAACTTAACATTTGTTCCCAGCATTTAAGATTAACTTTTCAAGGAAGAGAAATATATTCAAATAGTGTTTCAAGTTACTTCAACAGTATTGCTATTCAAGTCATAAAATATTCAGTAGAATACCTAAACAATGTGATACAAGGGATATCAAAAATTAAGCTTCAGTTTTACTTGAGAACAATGTCACTGTTCATTTATTGGCTCATTTCCTTTTCATTGGCAGAACCTGAAGAAGATTCAGGAAATGGACAAAGAGGCAAGTGATGAATCCAGCACAGATCTCGATGAACTCAAAAATGCTGACTGGGTAAGAGAACAATTAAATAGTGATTCAGCATCACTACTGGTAGTTTATTTTTCTTTATAAAGAAAGCTTAACTAAGGCATTATTACCTCTGCCCTTGTGAGACCTCACTTGAAATAGTGTCTGGCTCTGTAGCGCCCAGCATAAGAAGGATGTCAGCACATGGGAGTGAGTCCAGAGGAGGCCACAAAGATGCTCAGAGGGCTGGAGCACCTCTCCTGTGGAAACAGGCTGAGAGAACTGGGGTTGTTCAGTGTCATGAAGAGAAGACTCCAGGGAGACTTTTAGCAGCCTTCCAGTACCTCCGAGGAAGCCTCCAACAGAGCTAGAGAAGGACTTTTTATAAGGACATTTAGTGACAGGACAAGGTGGAATGGCTTTAAACTAAAAGAGATTTAGATTAGGTACTAGGAAAAATTCAGATTGTATATTAGGAAAAAATTAGGAGCAGGTTTCAGCAGCCTGGTCTAGTGAAAGGTGTTCCTGCCCAGTGTGGTGGTGTTGGAACCAGATGAGCTTTAGGGTGCTTCCAACCCAAACCATTCTGTGGTACTGTGTTCTAATCAATCTCTGGGTTTTTTTAATATATGAAGTAAGAGTAACTCACAATAAGTTACAAGTGAATGAAGTCTCAACTCTCCTTTGCAGACAGATAAAACAATGCAAGTATTGAAGCAATATATCTTTCCATAGACTGTTTTCATGGAGAAGCTTTTGCAGTTTAAAAAGACTGGACATTTAGGCAGATACCATGCTGATTGCCCTTCAAAGGGGCAGTCAGGCAGTAGACAGAGCCACCAGCTGAATTTCTCCAGAGATGAAAGAAAGAGGCTACAGGGAAACTCTTAAGCAGGAAGTAACTTGTGTTATTTTTTAGGTACTGTTCATGTCAGTTCATAGAGGAATATTATGAGGTTCTTAAAAAGAAATTTGATTTCAGTTTCCCAGTCTTCTATCCACCACCTGTTCTTTCTTCTCTCTAGCCATTCTGCATCACAGAAAATGAGAGGGAGGTGTTAGTGTGTGGTGCTCTTACAGGCAGAGCAAGAGAAGTTGAGTACTGAGAGGATATTGCAAGATCTTAGGACTTGGATCCCATTCCAAAATTTCTATTTGAAGAACAGCTTTTTGGAAATTTTGCAGGAAGGTCCTGGGCAACAAAGTTTCAGATTCAATCACTGTCTGAATTCACATAATATTAGCTCAAAGTCTAAAACTTCTGAATATGGGTTTGCAGTATACTTGAAGTGGGAATATAGATGTAAGGTATGAGAATTTCAGATCCTCTTTCCATACTTGAGGTGAGACTCAGCAGGCCTGCTGAGTTGCAACAAAGTTTTGTTACATTCATGAGTGTTAAAAATAAGCTTATATAAAATAAAATGGGGTTTGGTTGATGTCTTAAAAATAAAATAGTGCAGCTGTAAATATTTGGTGGTGTCCTGGAAGGAAAATTAACAACTTTGGTTTAATGTCAGGTGGTATTCAAGGGTAAAGTATGAAATAAAATTTCTATCTCTTTTGTCTTCAGGCTCGTTTTTGGGTGCAAGTGATGAGAGATTTACGGAATGGTGTTAAACTTAAGAAAGTTCAAGAGCGCCAGTACAACCCACTCCCAATAGAATATCAGCTCACACCCTATGAGATGCTGATGGATGACATTAGATCCAAACGCTATACCTTAAGGAAGGTCATGGTAAGTCAAGAGAATCACTGCGGTTTGTCAATTCTGAAGTGTTACTTTCCTTTTTTTGTCTTCTTTTTGTCTGTTTTTTTTTTCTGAAAATCTTGAAATTGTTATTTCATATAGATAGTAACGTTCATGGGGTTTATATGGCATCATAAATTCACACAGTGCATTGAGGGAGAGTACATGAAACCAACAGATGTAGTGTACGTTGTTTTCCATGTGGCAGGCATTTAAAATTCTGAAAGACATGCCTACATATCATAAGCTTGAACAAGTCACTTGTACTGGGTTTGTGATAACTTTAAAAGTCACCTCAAAAGTCCTGTCATGTCACTGAGAAATTGTTTTAGACTTTTCTTATTGGAGAGAACATTTTTCTTGAGCTACAACATAGTTTTTTGAATTCCAGGATGTAAAATGCTACCATGACTGATACTGTGATGGGAAAGGCAAACCTGCAGTGTTTGAAAACTGCCTGTATCACAGTATTTGAAAGCTCACATTAGCATGATCTGTTGTAAATTTGAAAGGAATAATCTACGTAAAAAAATTTAAATCTTCCACTTGTAGAAGTTGAGCTCAGTTATTTTCAGCATATTCTATTGTTTCTTTCAAGTCAAGACTATGCCAGAGCAAGCTGGAGATTGTTCACAGGTATCCTCCTCCTACATCCTCATAAAGGTGCTTGTAAAATTGACTTGAGGCACTCTTTTTATCAGAACCCATCTGATATTTACTGGTGTCTCCCTGTTCTTTTTGTCCTTCAGGGTTATATTTTTTTTCAACATTAAGATGTTCTTCCTGATCATCTAGCAACTGATCTAAAGGGTGTCTTATCCCTAGTAGGACACTTTAAATCCCTTTGCCAGAGGCATATATTGGATCAATATCAATATTTATACCTTACACTTACTTATCTTCACCTGTCATTAGTTACAATGGAAGCATTGTCTTAGAATATTCAGTGTTCAAATGCATTTGCTTTCCTGACAGATCCTCACACAATCTTTGTTAGTGAGAAAGCTGTGTTTCTACCAGAAAAAATCAGAGGGGAGGTGGGGGATGGGGGAGACAGATGAGAGGCAGAAAATGTGTAGAATAAATGCCTTTTATGTTTGAGCTGAAAGTACTTTCCAAATCAAGATCTGGGTTTAGACTATCCGATTGTATTTATTTTCTGCAGCAGATGTTGCTTAAATGTTAAATCAATAGGGTAAAATACATACCCAGGTAATGATGATTTCTGTCTTTCCCCTAACAATTCAGAGAACTGCTAAGTGTTCCTTCTACCCACTGCAAAAGAGGAACCGTCCCCTCAGGACCTTAATTACTGTATGCCATCAGGACAGTAGTTCTGTTTGAATGGGAACCCTTGGGTCATCTAATTTTGCTTTTGTCAGACGAGCTTTTAATTCATCTTCTGCTAAGCAAGCTCCTGCCTCTTCAGAAGAGATTTCCTTCATTATGTGGTACATCTTAGGGGCACAGCTGCTGCTCTGCTCATCCAGACTCTGGCTCTGTACAAAATCCCTGCAAGCATCTATTTTTGGCCTGCTATCTTGTCTTCTAGATAGATTCTCCGAAGTGAACCCTGGGCATAAATATGAATTTGGATTACAATCAGCTGCAGGTATTGTACCTGTAGGGCTGTCTGTGATGCAATTTCTGACTTAGTCTGACAACTGATGATGACATTGTGTTAGAAAAATCACTTATTTCTTACTGGAAACCTTAAATTCAGTAACTTGGATCCTGCTGCAGAGTCTGTTTGAAGATTGTGCAAAGCATGTTCAATAATAAGAGTGCAGCTTGACATGGAATGTGTGGAACCTGAAGGATTCACACAGAATTACAAGTTTAGTTATATTGCATAGATGCAGCATCTTCTAGCTGACTAGCATGGGTTGAAGCTGATTTTATGGATTCCCATCAGCGGAAACCCTTGTGGTTGTTGAGAAGAGGAGAAAAGGACAAGGATCCTAAATCTGAATTTTAAGACAGTCTAGGAAAGATGGATTATGTTTCTTTCTATCATTCAAAATGGATGTTCATCAAAATTTATATTAAAAGTAATTTTTGCTTTAAATTTATGGGTAGTAGTTTTAGACTTGGTAGCTTGTTACAACACATAATCTACTAATGATAACAAGAGGTTAAATAAATTTTGAAATTAATACGTAATTTTTTTAAGTAAGTGAATTGCAGCATGAATTCTTTACTGTTATTTTTATTAATGTGATGCTGTGTTTAAAAGAGTAGCTACCCTGACTGCTCAGTACTCTGAAAAGAAATTACAAAAGGAACAGATGTTCCTGTTAGGCCATATTTTGGTGTTTCAGATTGTTGTGCTAACAGACAGCAGTAACTGGATCTGCTTGTTCTTACCCATTGTTAGAGTGCAAATATTCAAAATGTTTTGAGGATGTAAAATGTCAAATTCTGGGCTTTTGCTAAATAACTGGTTTCATTTGTTTCAGTGACGTTGACATTTCTATTACAGTACATCTGAAAATAATTTCAGATTTGTCACCTCTCTATCCCGAGGCAAGAGTCCTCATTTCTGCTATTGTTGTGGGAGCAAGATAGCTTTCACTCCAGAATTTTATAATCTTTAAGTATCTACCTTAGAGAGATTTAATAGCTTTCTTCACCTATGGAGCACTCACCCCACAAAAGCTAAAAGCTGTGAACATTGGTAGAGTCAACACCTGGAAATGGAGAAGTTTAAGAATTAAATTACTCTTGCAAGCTTATTTTTTTATTATTATTCATATGTGTTGAGCTACAGTTTTTGATTTCACAGTGCTTCACAATTAGCTCTCCTTTCTGCCCCACTCCCCCCTCCAAGATATGCACTGTTTACTCTATTTTTTGAGGAGTGCTTGTTGAACAGTAACTGGTGTCTGCTATGTTACTCAATACATGCCTGCGGGTACATTTTATGCCCTATCCAAACTCAGCAGTTTGTTACATAACAGTACGTTTTTTCATAGGTAACAGCACTCTTGTTTTCATATTCGAGCTCTTCACAAGTACCTGTCATGCAGTGGTGTTATCTTGGCTGTGTTGCAGTAGAGGAATTTAAAGATATAGGCTGAAGGCATTATTATCAAAAATATCCAGTAATTTGAATGTCTAAGCTGAGAATCTGGGGGCATGGGGTTTTTTGGGTGTTGGGGTTTTTTTTGTTGTTTTATTTTGTTTTGTTGTGTTGGGTTTGTTTTTGTGTTTGTTTTGGGGTTTTTTGGTTTTGGTTGGTTTTGGGTTTGGTTTGGTTTTGTTTTTTAAATTCATTTCTTTGCAGTATTTAGCATCTCACAGTACTTAGGTTAATTGCAGTAACAGCTGTGCATGGACAGTATTTTCATAAGCAAGATTTCATGTGCTTCAAGCAGGACATAGAGAATGTGATCAAAGGACTTTGATGAGTTTGTCCAGCTAGGCATTGTAGAGTCTGTTGTTCTCTTACACACAGTTCTGACTTGGTGTTGGTGAGTTGCTTTCAGCAGGGGAACTGTGCTTTTCATTTTACACTTTTGCCACATGTTCCTACAGAAGTGTAGGAGTCATCCTAGGTAGAGCAGGGAGCTTTACAGTTCCTAATTGTGCTTTAGGGGTATTCAGAGGAGGGACTCTGTAAGTGCTGTGGTTATCACATGGTATCATAAACTTGTTTCTGCAATAGATGTGCAGGAACAGCAGTGTGAGCACAGTGCCTCACGATGGGAAGCACCAAAGCACTTCATTCTTGGACGCTGCTGCTTGAGCTCGCTGTGGGGTGTTGAATGTGTTTAGCAACAGCTGTGTTAACTAAAACATTATACTGTCTGCATAATGCAAGGTGGTAAATAAATATCTACTTAAAATACTTTAATTCACCACAGAACTTTATTTTGACCTGTTCTGGAAATGATGTAGTGTGTTCCCTCTGTCTGTTTCAGTGTCCATGCAATTTCCTTTTAAATGAAAATTTCTAGATAGTAAAAATCAACATCAATGTCCTATTGACTATTATGTAAAGATAGCACTCTCCTGCTTATTGCTGACACCTTTTATAGTAAAACAAATAAATGGCTAAGATAATTGAATGTCAATGATAAGTGATGTAATTTTTTATGAAAGTTATCAGCAATGTATTTCTTGTTTGGGATCACCGTTTTTAAAGCTTTGGGCTTCAGCCAAAGGTAACTAAGTACCATTTTTTAAAAATTGCAAATCCATATTTGTATGTTAAAATGTGATGATGGCAGGTTGTTAGTAGATGTATGCTAATTTTTCTGTTCTTTAGTTGTTTAGATCTCTACATTTATGTTTGATTTTTATAGTTATTGGTTAAGCTTTCTTCACACTGCCAGTTTTAATGCATACTGTTGTACAAAAGCTGTTTTACTCACATGAAGACTTAGGATAGTTTTACAGTGTTTTGAGGTATTTATTCAAATATTGGTTTGTAGTTTGGGCCAGCCTGGTATGTGGAGAGGGAAAAATAAAGATAAATTTGTTCCTTGGTGGCTTTTTTCTGATGCGTGTGTCATGGCTGCATCTGTGCAACGTCTCTGATTTAGGCTTTAATCAAGAGCCATGAATTTTAATTAAGTAAAAGTAAAGGATGCATTTGAAGTTGCTCACTACAGAAAGAGTTAGTTTGAGTAAATAAATAGATCTAGTGTGCACAGAGAGGATGAAAGTTTCCTTTCAGTATCTTTCATGTCAGTATCTTGTTTGGGCACCAAGCCTGAGAAGGTGGATTCTGCCACTGGCGCTCTTGCTCGTGGTTTGTTGGCTGAGAAACATCCACTTGCTTTGCCACCAGCTCCCCATGTATCCTGTGAAAAATCACTTAAGCAAATCCTACATTTCTCCTTTTCCAATCAGATGGTAATACTGATATTAATTATACCCTGGTGACATCAAGTCAGGGCCTAGAGTGCCCTGAGGTGAAAGGCTCAGAGCCATGTATTATTTATTGACTATTGTCATGCAGAGGGTTGTTCCCCAAGGCTCAGACAGAGATTATCAGTTTACAAAATGGCTGTTCTGATGGTAATAATTCTCTACTTCAGCTATCAACTTTGACATCTGATGAGCAGTAGCTCAGGGAGGAGAGACTTCTCATTTCATTAACAATTTTCCAGGGCATGCTGGCCTCAAAAAATTGCTCAGTCTTTGAACAAGAAAGAAGAAATCAATCACACCCCTTAAAATAGTATTCTCCTCATCAGGAAATGTCAAATCACAGTTTAGTATAAACCTTTTCCATTTTAATTTTTCTGCACTATTTTTAAGAAGATGATGAATGTTGCAGAGTTTAGCAGCTTGATATTCTTTGCCAAGCAACATGAAATTCACTCTTAGAACACGGAAGAGGGTGGAACAGATAGACTTTAGACCATGTATGGGGTACAATATCTCCAGGAAGAGTCCTCAGGAAAGCAGTAAATGCTCCCCAGGAGGAACTCTGCATCTGATATTTTTGAGGGTTTGGGTTGAACCTTCTCTGGGAAGATGAACCTTCTCTGTCACTCAGCCTGGAAATAGGGCATGTCTAATGTGAACAGAGCTTGTATGGAAACTGCATGGCATTGGTGAAGTTCAAATAGGGATCACATTCAGGTGACCTTATGGACATTTAAACCCCTTTTTGTGATGGCAGCAATCCTTCTGGTATGTGATTTGGCCAACCAGACACGTGTCTTTACAAATGTTTTCTGGCTACAGTTTGTATGAAGAGTACCNTCAAGTAAAAAAAAAACAAAAAAAAAAAAAAAAAAAAAAAAAAAAAAAAAAAAAAAAAAAAAAAAAAAAGGCAACTGACCCTGGAACACTTGGTCTAAGCAATACAGTGTCATGGGAATTTCTGTGAAAGTGGAGGACAGGGCTGGTAGCTAGTTTCTGTGTAGTAACAGGAGATGCCAGAAGGATATATGGTATAGGATGCCTTCTCATCCCTGACAGTGTGCAATATGGAGACTGAACCTGACGAGTGTTTTTTTTAAACAAATCCATACAGTTAATCCCAATTTACAATTTATACACTATTCATATGATATGAAAACTTCCACTGCCTTCTTTAAATCCTATACCTATAGTGAATTGATGACTCTTCCCTGTGTTGTCTTGTATATGGTCGTATGTCAAAATGAGATATCAGAGAAAGAAATGTCTGTGTCTCTGGAGAAAACCAAGCAAAGAAGCAAACAACCCTCACCTAGCCCCTCTTCTGCAGAAATGTGTGATTTACAATGAGAAAATGTACTTCTCCCATACACACAATTGCATCCTTGGTGTTTGATTTCATCACTTCAAAATCCTAAGTATTGCTGCTTAAAGCTGCTGCAGTTGGAGTTATTTTGCAGCTATCAGCAGGGCTGAAAAGCTGTTACGTACATTTTTAGCTTGCCTGTGCTCTGCATATGGATTGTTGCTCTTCTCAGGACTTGTGTGGTTTTAGGTCTGGCGCGGGTGTCAGAACACTGCAAGCTCTGTCAGGGTTGTTGTGAGTTTTCAGTTGATCTCATCTGCATGAATACAAATGTGAAACACAGCAATATATATTTCACTTTCTCCATTCCAGGTCAATGGTGACATCCCACCTCGATTAAAAAAGAGTGCCCATGAAATAATCCTGGATTTCATCCGATCGCGACCTCCATTAAATCCTGTATGTAATCCATTGGGCTTCATTCCTAACAGAATAGTGGCTTTTTAAAGCATGTTTGGTTCCAGCAAATATATAAATGTATTTATTTTCTGTCTGGGCTTTCAAAAGTATCGTCTTCTGTATACAGAACAGGATTTCTTAAAAGAACAGTGTGTAATATGCTGCACTGACCAATTAATGGCTGTTATTACCAGCAGCAGCCCTCTATCTCTGGGAAACCATAATGCATAAAACCCTCTTTCAATTTATGGTGAGGTTTGAAATTGAGTGCATGTAAAATCATATCACAGCATTCCACGGTTTTTTTTCCAAAAAAGTGTGAAATCTGCTTTCAAGGAAGCACTTTTTAATGTAAATATGTTTGTCTCTGTATCCCAAGGCCTCGGCAAGGAAACTGAAACCAACCCCACCACGGCCCCGGAGCCTTCATGAAAGGATCCTGGAGGAGATCAAGGCAGAGAGGAAGTTACGTCCAGTCTCCCCTGATGAGATAAGGCGTAGCAGGCTGGGTAAGCACGTGGCCAGTTTTTACCTGCAGCATCCACAGAAAACTTCCCACATGAGAAGCAGCCATTTTAGCCACATCTGTGCAGGTGTCATGGAAGATGAAATTATTCCTTCAGAAAAAGAAAGAACTTACAGGCTTTTCTGTAAGAAAAAGAAAGAACCTACAGGGCTGTGCAATCTTTGTGCTTAGTTATATTTTAAAATATGAAACTGAAATGTTCAGCTTGATTCAAGTTTTGAATGTAAGTGTTAGATAAATGGAATGGTATTGTGTTGCTTGCACATGGCAGTTATTGTTAGATTTGCTCAGAATGGAGCAGATATTTCTTGTCTCTAGTGCAGTATACCTTGCCTATCTGCATGTATTCTTTACATTAAAAAAATTAATTTATTCTCTTTGCTGCCTGTTGATAGCATCATCAACTTCTTTATTTTAATTTAAAATTGGCTTTTATTTTGTTTCCTGAATCTGTTGCATTTATTTTGAATCTAAATCTTTGCTTCCTTTTCCGAGCTATGGAAAATGTGTTTTTAAGCCTTTTTATGGGAAAATAATTCAGACTTGCACTGCGAAGCATTTCATTTCTGCAGTGTATATTCAGCAAACCACTATGAAATTATACAAATACTATGCTATGCAGCAGTCACCAGTTTGCATTAGTTCAGTGGTTCTGATGACAAAAGCATGACAAATACAGTCCTACTGTATAGTGACTTAGATTGCTTTAAGAGTACTATATTTATCTGTATCAGAAAAACTGAAGTAGCTGAATTTTTAAAGAGCAAATGTGGAAAGCGTGAAAAAATCCACGTATGTACTCCTTGTTACTGCTTTTGGAAAGATATTTGTCCTTGCCACATGTGCTCAAGGCACTGGTCCAGATTTCAAGTGGATTGTGACAACGCATTGTCTCTGGAGAAAAACAATTTCATCAGTCTTGCTCTGTTGCATTGTTTTTGAAGTGCTTGATGGAGTTTGGGGAATGCTTGGGTGCGTTTGTAGAAGCACGAAGCTTTGAATATTGCTTTTTTGGGCTTTCCAGTTTCTGGTTTAGATTCAGTTTATGTTTGCTGGATCAAATAACATTTCTCACAGGCCTAGACTTTTTTCCAAATGTAGGAAGCTTGTAAAAATGTGGAATGACTCCTTACTTTTTTTTCAGACATTCAGTTTCAGTGTTTTAAATGTTCTCCATCTGGGAGCTATCATGTTGTCCCAGAGGGCACCCAACTTGATCTAATAAATCATTACAATTTCTAACTGATACAAATGGCATCAAACCCAGTTGGTAAACAGTTTCTAAAACCAATGTTAAATTTTTAAATACTACTTCTGGACTGATTTCAAGGCATCGCCTCCAATGAGGGATATCTGTCTTTCACTGATTCTTGACTTTTTGTTAAAGCATTAAATTTTTGTGTTTTGGAACTGGGCTAATTCGTCTTCAGTCCAGTGAATTGATTCGATTAAATGCCACATTAATGGAGATGTAAAAGGGGATGCATGCAAGTTTTTTTCCAAGTATATATTAACTGCTGGCAGGATGAACTAAAAACACCAAAGGCCTTTAAGATAATTTTCCTTATGTTGATATATGAGGTTTTGTTCTTTCTCACAATTGGAATGATTGTTATACCCAAAGTTCCTTTTAGAAAAGAATGTGCTTGTGCAGAATTGAGAATAGAGTAATGTTAGTGGCATTCAGTGTGGCACAAATAGATCTGCCATCCAGTTTAAATGACCACTGAATGTAATTTAGTGTAACAACATGTAAGGTAATGAGGCTTAAGGATTATAAATCTAAGTAGAAACACCATGTGGGACACTTGCACCATCTGGACAGAAATATTTGTTGCTACTAAAAAGGAGAAAAAAAATAGCACATCCCAGTGAAATATTCAGGAGCATAAGGTATGTTTCACATGTCCCAGAGTTACTCCTTTTTGCTCAGCTTATATGGTCCAGAGCAGAGCTGCTCTTGACTATTGGGGTGACGGGCCTGTGCTCTTGCATTTGTCCCTCTTACCTATACATGGTACAGGTAAGATCTTCTCTACCCTGGCCAGTCTCACTATAAAACTTCCTTGAAAATGGGCTCATAAAGGGACAGGTTTGAGTAGAGGAGCTGGAGTGAGCTTTCAAATGACCTCATAAAATCATCAGCATAAGCCATCGAGACAAATGCAGCCTTCAGGCACATGTCCTTTTAATTAAAAGCATGGATTTGTGACTCAAGCAAGTGGAGCTAATGGAGCTTGGAGAAAACTTTGTTTATTGTGCAGGTTTTATCAAGGTTCTGGTAGGACTCAGCATCAGGTGATAAACACCCTTATGCTTTAAGAAGTATTTGCCTTTATGCTAAGTTTGGACAGAAATTTAGATAATGTTTCTGTAGCTGCTGTCTATGGATGATGTCTAGTTAATGAATACAGAAAAAATTCCCTGCCTTCCAAATTTAGTTCTGAGTCAGCCACCTACTGCACACACTACTTCAATTTATTCTCATGAGCAAAACTTGTCCCAGTACAACCTTTTTAAATATCTTTTAGGGCAGTGGTATGTATGTCTGACAGGCCCTTCCTACCAGCTTGCAGGTTTATCACCTGTCAAGTAAGACACCTAAGCTGATTTCAGTTTTGATGCCTTTTCGCACATTCTTGTCACTGGGCTTGGCCTGCTTATCTGGATTAGTGCACTGAAATTTTGTTTTCAGTTGAAGAATATTTTGAGAGTCTGCTCCCTGAATACACTGTTTAATTGGAAATATAGATTGGCCTTTCCAGAAATATAGAACATCTGACCACTTTCTTATCTAGCAATAAAATCATCAGAGGCCTGGGAAGAAGAGAATAACATTATGGATACATTTTAAAGGCTAAGTGCACCTAAGGTTTTTTAAAAGAACAGGAATCAGCACAAATCAGATTTTGTTTTCTTTTTTTCCATCCTCTTCAAGGAAACTACTGCTCAAGCTTAGCTTGGGTGTCTCTCTTTATTAGTTTAATTAATAATCATTGGAGATTATGCTTAAAAAAATTAGAAATATCTTTATTTCAGGTCACTGAAACTTGTGTGAAATGTGGCTTTGTGCTTTCAATTTTTTTTCAGCTCTTTCTCTCCTCTCCCTCTCTCTTTCCCTTTTACCTGTTTCTCAATCATGGTGATTTTATTTTAAAATATTAAATTTTTCAGATATTTGTCTTTGTTTTGATATTTGATTTATTGAATTCCAAAGATCTTAATTTACTAGGAATATAATTGCTCTGTTTGCAAGTCCCATTTATGCTACTGTAGTTTTCAAACTTTGAGCTTTACTACAGTAAAGCAGTAGTATGTCTGACACATTTTGGATTTAAGCAAGAGAGTCCAAAATGTCTCAAGTGGAGTAATCTTTTGTTTTCATTATCCCCCTGCTTTTCTAATAGTTGAATCATTTTCTTTTTTTATTGTTTTTGTTTCTTTTTTTACAGCAATGCGGCCACTTAGCATGTCTTACAGTTTTGACTTGTCAGGTAAAATGTGCTACACCACCTGCCGTGGTTATTGTGCTTATTGTGAAATTTGTTCCATCTGTTTGTTGAATTCCCATTTAAGAAAGAAACTTGAAGGGATTCTTCCAAGATATGGTCAGTGAAAATAAAAACTTTAGATAAATTAGTTATCAATACTTACATTTCTCTTGCCACAAAATGATGTCTAGGTATAGAAAACATCTACATTTCACCTGAAATAGAGTGCTCATCTA
Source organism: Pardalotus punctatus (assembly GCA_013400915.1). Classification (NCBI taxonomy): domain Eukaryota; kingdom Metazoa; phylum Chordata; class Aves; order Passeriformes; family Pardalotidae; genus Pardalotus; species Pardalotus punctatus. The sequence continues at coordinate 41,477 of VZTX01007772.1, read as the reverse complement.
GCTTTCTAGATTTAATGAAATATACCTATGTATATTAATCTAGAAAGAAACTGTCAGTTGTACAGTGTGTTTACAGTGAAATCTTTGTGAGCTATGAAATCAAAGACATTCACTTACAAAAAGGCTAAACCTTTCTTTACTGGTTAGCAAAATAAGATTTGCTGTTAAAAGCTGGTACAGAGGATTCAACAGTTGACCCTTCATCAACTATCTAATATCAAATTTCAGGTTTCCTCTTGTGAGCCATTAGTTAGGCCATGTGGCAACTGTATGAACCTTTTCCCCTTTGGAGACAACAGTATCAGATAGCCTAGTAGCCAGAAAATAAATTCATTCCTTCCTCATTATACACTAACTTTCCCGGATGATCAGGCCCAAAATTTCCATCATTGATGTTGGAAATATGCAACATCAGCCTCAAAGGTTTGTTGGTGGAGGAGATTGCTAGCTCTTGCCTAACTTCCCCATGGTGACTCCTGAAAGTCTCCAAATAAATCCATGCTCTTTGTACCACCTCCCCTCCTTCCTCTGAGTTACATGTAGAAACATCTTGTCTGGGACTTTTTCAGAGTTCACATCCTCATTTTTTCCATGCATACTTTAGCCTCATCTGGTTATTTTCCCCACAGAAAGACGTCATCTCTCTGAAATGCTGGCATATTACAAATTAGAAAGACCATATAGAAGTTTTTTGACTACAGTAACCTAAAAAATACAGCAGTTAGGTAATACAGGAACACAGTTCACAAGTGACATATCTGTGAACATGGCTCCCTGTTCTGTCTGAGCCAAGGAAACAGCTTGCCACTGTCAAGGAGGGAGGAGGGACTCTTGCTGCTCCCTCTCCTCCCCAGGCTCCCCTCTAAGCATGTGATTGTCTGCCCTTCTCTGTGCCAGTCCTGCTCATTTATTCACAAGAGGACATTGTTAAACTCATATAACCCAGGAACAAATACTTTTAATATTTTTTACCAGGTTGTTTTTCTGCTCTTTGAGTGATTTGAACCTGCTCACTATCTGATCAGATGATCAGAGGGCAGCTGATGAGCATGGATGGAAAGGAGGAAGGAACAGGCTCTCCTGTCAGAGGCGGTGACAAGCTGTTAATGCAGCTCAAGCCTTTTTGTGAAACCTTACACTCGTGGTGTATGGTACAGCTACTACAGCTGTCTGCGGGGATTCAAATTACATATGTACATGGCATCATATTTTACTCTACTCAAAGCTGCAGGCTCCCCAGGGCCTCAGATAGCAGCGTAAACAGGCAAACTTTAGTTTCCAAAAAGTATTTCTGCTTTCAGATATGTTGAAAGTTCCATCAGGTTTAAGAAGATAAAACTGAATATGCCAGTGACCAGCTGATGGGAAATGTTCGTATCTGTCCTTCTACATGTGTGTCTGCTTCTTCTTTTGCCTTTTATTTCTAAGAATTCTGAGACATCCTCATTTGTTTAAATCCCAACAACATTTTGTAATCCATTCACCTATAAACATTATATTTTTATTTTGAAGAAGTAGCTTTAGCTATCTGTACTGTATTTGGATTGGTTTTGACTGACCACTGAAGAACTCTTCCTGGTTTCTTTATCAATCTCCCAAATGTGATTGGTTTTGTTTTTTCAAGTCATGTGGTTCTCAGCAAGTAGTATCATATGGCGTGACTGAGTGAACTGATAAACTATCCTTAGAAGTAAATTCAGTTAGGTAGATGTGAGACACCAGATGAGCAGTACAAGCGAATTAGATGGGTTGGAATATTGATAGTAAGCAGATAAGCAGTAATTTTGGATGCTGTTGCTTTGCGTGCTTTTACTTTTTCCATTATTTTAGAGGCAGAGAGGCTGTACTGTGCTTTCATCACTGTTTGCACACACTTGCTTTTTCACTGCTTCCATTGCTCTCTGCTTGATGGAATTGCTGTCACAAAAACCCCACAAACCAGCTGAAAAAGAGAAGTGTTTCCTGCTAAGTGCTAAAGGACGGGTGCAGGTTTATATTATTCATGCTGCCTATGATGGGGATGATGCAGAATCCTAAGAAGACTCTTGCTGATGCCAAGCCGGTGTAGTTGATATGTCAGAGTGCCCAGCTCCACATATCTGCCTGCTGTTCTCCTGAAGAGGAGAGGAGGGGCTCCTGGGGTCTCCTTTTACACTGCCCTTTCCTGCTGGTAGAAGGAGCAAGTGGTAGCCACCTGTAGTGAGTTACCTGAGAGGTGCTCAGAGAACAAAAAGGGACCAGGGCAGTCGTTGCCCACTTCCTCTAATAGAAAAATAGCTTAAAAACAGCTTCATTTCAGCTCAAAATATCAGTCAGTCATTCCCACTCTTAACATTCAAGTTCTTACCTCAAAGAGGTGCACATTGCTGCTTTGAAGTTGTTCTTTCAGAAACAGCTTGTACGTTTTAGGGAACGGGGAGAGCTGTGACATGTGCAGGGAGAGAAGGAAAAGGAAACTGAAGCATTTAACACCGAATTTCATGGGGGTTATTACTTTTAGATTATCTCTGCCTCAGAGTAGCGGGAGGAAGGAACTCCACGAGGCCTTTGTAAACTCTTTTGTTTATATAACACAGTGATACATGTGATGCAAACACAGGAAAAGACTGATTTATTAGTTCTCAGGTTTGAATTCAACAACTGAAGTCCACTGAAAGGAACACATTACCTTTGTTTTGTTACCTTTATTCATTATGTAATATTTCCCAATACATTATCAACATAGTAGCCAGCAAAAAGCAAATTTATAATAATTCTGCAAATCCATCTTAGCCTTCTTTTAAACTCAGTGTAAAAAATTGTAATCCTGAGGAGTACATTTCCTGTATAGAACAAAATTCATGTTTTGTTGTCACTCTGCCAAGGAGAGCTGGTTAGTAAGAAGACAGTATATGGTTACATGACTGCTGAGGTTTGCATGTAATTTGTGGTCTGCTTAATTCCTTGTTTCACAAGAGACATAATCTTACATGTAAATAAGGGCACATTTCATATTATCCTACGGTGGGGTTTTTTGCCTCCCCTTTCCTAAGGCTGGCCGGGGAAGCCAAACACAACGATCAAGTAGTGAAATCAAGACCTTGGCTTCTTTCATTTGCCTCTTGTAATGGTAGCTTAGAGAAAAACTCAAAAGAAACCAAGTGCATTTATCCAATTTGCAGGTACTGTTCATTGTACTTGCTGCCTGAAAACACAGAGAAATGACACTCCCCCAGCGTGTCTGACTCTCTAATAATTTCTTAACCCCAGGCTACTACTCACACAAGCCTTTTTTAATATCACTGGAATCATCTTCAAAACGTTTAAATGTTCTATGAACCTAGAGATTGTAAACTACTGCCCATTTTTTAAAAAAACAAATCTAGGTTTTGTTTCAAAGTATTGTCCATTGATTTCTTCTGTCATGTTCATATTTAGAAGATTTCGTCTATTTGATGTTTCTGACTTGTTTATCCTAAATAATTTTATCTCGTTTATGATGATGTACAATTATTTGTCACCTCCTAACATTTCTGTTGCCTGAACAGATCACTAAAATAGCTTGAACAAAGTAGTAATTTTTTGGTCTATGTCTGCTAACAAATTCTGGTTTTAATTTTGGAGCAAGGTATTTTTCTTGAAATCTGTTTGTTGAAACTCAGATGTCATGATCTTTTCCTTAAATTATGATAATACATTTAATCACATGTATCCAGTACTGTAAGTGCAAGAATTATAAACTGAACTTGATTGACCAAATGGATTTTATAGATTGGATGGCTTTCTAATTTTATTATTACCATTCCTTAGTGCATGCAAGTTGTAAAAACTCCCTGTGTTTGGGATTTTTTTTTTGTTTAGAGGAAAGAATGGTGATAAACCTTGAAAACAAATGCTATGTTGGATTGTCTTCTTGATTCACCTAAACTTCTCTGGTATTTCAAGAAGACTTGAACTGACATATCAGCAACTCAGTAATATGTATGAACAACTCATGTATGCCTGACTTTAAATAACAGGCTTCATAGATAGTGACTGGCTACATAAATTACCTTCAAAATGGACCAGAAATTTCAGTTTCTGAGGCCTAAAGAAATTGGGCCTAAATTCCTAGGGGATAAAAAAAAAAGCAAACAAACAAACAAAAGCCGCCAGAAAGCAATTTATGATGGGAAAGCATATTCCATCACCTGCCATAGGGGATGTCTGGTGGGTGTCCCCCTTTTTCCTTTCTGGAGACCTGTTGTGTGGTTGACTTTTTGGCAGGAGGGCAATGCTGTTGGTCTTTCCATCATTTATTTATTCTCCCAGTTAGTCCAGCAGTCCTTACAGGCCATTCTTCACCCTCCCTACCACCCAGGAGGTTTAGGAGAGAAGGGACAGCACCTTTGGCTGTGTGTGGGTGCTGCTGGGGCTGCTTCCTTGGACAACCTCTTCAGGAACCACCCTCTGCCATCGAAAGACCAATCAAAGGTTTTTCTCTTGCTCCTTTGGGAAACCCAGAACTTCTTCCATCAACTCCATGCCAGCTAATTATGAGGTCTCAAGAAGTGGCATTGGCAGCAGGGAGAGGAGGCAGTTTGGGTTTTGTTTTCCTGCTGTCCCTTCCTGGGATTGCGTTGAGCTGCTGTTAGAGCAGGAATGCATTTGATGTGGGGGACGCCCAAGCTGTACTCACAGAAATCTAGGAGGAAAAAAAACCCCTTGACCTATAAGCCATTGTGGTAGTCGGGACACCCATTAGCAAAGCCTTTGAAGATAGGAACTAAGGGTTACAGAGTCTAAGTCTTTGATTGCAGCTCTTTGTAGGGAGGACCTGAAGGCAGTAATAACACTGTAGTACACAGATTCATGGGCCTGGAATGTCACCATGAGTTTAATAGCCCAAATAATTGCCTTTTCTTATACTCCCAGTTGAAGGTACGATTTATAGAGGAACTATAATGCACCCCTTCTCCTGTTTAGATCAGTTTCCAGCATTTAACAAGACTATATAAAGGTAATTCTTTAAAGTATGTATTGATCTAACTTATTCTTAGTTTATTTCAATAGCTGCTGTGGCGAGAATGCTGTGAAACAGACCTGCTAGTGTAGCTGTGCTTTGTGTAGTCTGTAGTTTTGATTTACCAAGTGCAAAGATGGCTTTATCCATGCAGATGGTGGTGTAGCAGGAGTGACAGTGTCTGTTTATACCGGGGCAGCTGTGTAAGTAACTGCAAATGATGTATGAATACTGACATTGTTGGCACTGTGAATATCTGGGTGATACAATTTCTCTGTCACTCTCCTCCCAGTAACCTAAGGTACAAGTCACTTGACCTCTGTGCCTGTTTTCACCATGTATAAAAATGGGAATAATAAGTCATCATTACCCTAGCCTTAAAATACCTGGAGGTACTTTGTTATTACAAGGCTGGGGAAGGAGTCCTATAATTACATGAGTAGAAAAACACAGTTGTAGAAAGACCAGATGCTTAGACATACATGCAAATGGGAGATTAAAAGCTTCTCTTCCTTGTTCCTCCAACATAATTTTCTTCAGATTGGAATACTGTACTTTGTACTTTTACAGGGATAAAACTGATTTATCAGACCAAACTCTAAGCTGTCCTAAAATATCAAAGGCTAGGTCATTATCTTAATGTCTAAAGCTAAGCTAGGCTAAGCACAGCAGACCCAAAGCTTACATTATCCAAGATGCATCTTCATTGCACACTGGCAGAACTCCTGAGTAATTTACTCAGTGAAGTTACATCCTTGTAAAAGTCATGTAGGTGAAAATAGAGCTGGAGCCTCATGTTTCTGCTCTTCCATGAAGGTCTGACCTCACAGACACATTTTTAATACAAATGGCCGTGCAAGCCTAAGAGTTGTGCATGTGTTTGATGAAGGCTCATTATTTACCTCATTTTCATTCCTTCTCTGTATACTGCAGAATAAAGTGCAGTTCTGTCCTCACAGGAAAAACTGGGTTTGCTCCATGCTAAACCTCCTAATTTCTGTCTGGCGTTGTCTTCAGATTCCCTGGAAACCCACTTGCCCAGATATGGTTGTGCATTCTTCTGGTCCTTGTTACATAGTTAATTATAGACTGTGCTTTGAAGGAAGAATATTTTCAGGTTTAACACAGACAATTTTTTTAAAGTTGACTGGTGTTGGTCTGAGGTTGGGTTTTAGCATTATGCAATGCTGCTTTTCCCACTGCTTTCATTCTTTCATACTGCTTCTGTACTGCAAGCCATTGCCTGTAATTCTCCGAGCAGCAAATCACTAGAAGTAAAATAATTGCACAGATATAATTATCACAATAATTTTTTTTCCTCTGCGTGTATTGCCTTCACAGTAAGATTTGAGAAGAGAAGACACATTATTAGGTGCAAACACCAATTGTTCTTTTTCTTTTGGTAGATGTACCGACACCAGAGGCTGGAAGAAAATTAGTGGATGCCTCTGTAGTGAACGGTGGCCCAGCACCACAAGGAAAGCAGAACGGGGCCACACAAGTGGCAGCGCAACGCAAGAGACTCCTTAAGGCTCCCACGTTGGCTGAACTTGACAGCTCAGATTCAGAGGTAAAAAATCAGGACTTGCTTCTTGATTTGTCAGAACTGAGTCTTAGTTGGCCGAACTGATCAGATGAGAAGTGACTTTGCAGATTATAATCCAAATTTTCCATGGCTGCTTTGTCAGCCCACAGAATTTCAAAAGTACTAGATCAGACCTCAAAAAAGAGAATTTTCTTTTGAAAGATTAAATGGTAATTTTGGCCTTAAACCAGTATTTACTTGCTTTCCTAAATGCCCAGTATCTGTCTACAGTGTGTTTGTAGCAATTACACTTTTGGGAATTTAGGAAAGTACATTGCACCTTTCTGGCACCCATGCAATAGCTGTCACTAAAGGACTCAGATGTGGGGCCAGCCTCACCGTAACAGCTGCTAAATAAAGAGCAGCAGCTGTGCCAGAGGGGTTGCAGTTTGGTGCAAATGCGAGTGCATTAGTTTGCTGTGTAAGATTGGGAACTAACACCCCAGAAAATGTTTCACAGACAGGGAGAAGCAAATACCAGTCAGATGGAGAAATATTTTTTAATCCATCCTCTCTCAAATGAAGAGTTAAAGATTTAAAAAAGCATTAGAAGGAGAAAACCTTAAAAAGCTTTCTAGCTTCAAAGCTGCATTATATGTGATCCTCAAGAAATACCAACATTACATCCTCAAGAATGAGCTTTGTTTTCTGAACCAGTAGTGTTATTAATTGAGTTTAGACCTTTCTGAAAGTTAAGCTGTCTGGAAAGCTCATGCAGGCAGGCTTTATTCACAGAGGATAATTTTAGCCTGGGGAAAGCAGTCTTCCCTGACTCTTTTTCTCTCTTGTAAATGGAAAAGGAGGGGTTTCCTGACAGGGTGGTTACAAAGGCGTCTAAGCTGAAAGATAGGAGGCTGGGAAGAAATATATGTGGGGAGAAATTTATCTCTTTGCATACTTTCTTGATCTGTGAAAGGTTGGCCCTCTTTGGGGTTATCTTGTAGGTGATTTGTGTGGGTGCATAATTTGATGCTTCTGTTCTGAAGGCAGAAGAGATTTGCATTCTGAAATCACTCATCAGTCTTTAAACTCACAATAGAGGCTATATGGGGTTTGTTAGTATGAATGAAGCTGGGCAGGATGCAGGAATACTAAGATCTGTCAGTGAGAGCTGGATCTTGAACTTACAGCCTGTAGCTCTCTGTATCCTGAAGCATCATGCTGTTTCACACAGGAAAATGAGCAGAAGTCAGTAAAAGAAAATTATGTAAAGGGAAATGTGAAATTATTCTTTTAGAAGGGAAAAATAAAATGTCTGAATGTGAGTATTGATTAGGGAATACTGTGTAGGCAAGCAAAGTGGTATGGAACAAGCTCTGGAACATACAGCAAAAGATAAATTGAAAATAAATCAACCACATCGAGCTGTCACAGAGAACAGATGCTGTACTAGTTTGAGTCAATAGAAATAGCTGGTGAAGCTGGTGAAGCAACTGAGATGATACAGATGCTCGGCAGAATACTGGTTGGGGCTCAGGAACAGTGCTAAATGAGTGAAAATAAAGTGAAAGGAGTTTGTGTGAAGTTTTTCAGGCTGGTGAAGGACATAGAACATTTCAAGAATGTGAAGATGGCTCTGTCCAAATGTTTTATTTCTTTCCTGACTTTTACTGTGTATGTAACACACAGAAGAGTGTGTATGTTGTTCTGATTGCCTGTAAATGACTCGGCCACATCTTTGTCTGCAGTTTGAATTGGGCTTAATTTATTTAGGGTTACTCACTGGGATTGAAATTATGACTATGCCCTAAATTACAGGCTGGAAATACCTGCACTGCTGAGCTGTGGACCTTCAAATGATCTGTGATGCAGATGCATTTTCTTTCCCTGGATCACCTTTTTCTTTCATCTGTGTTGTGATGCAGACTATGTCTCAATACTCAGTGTAGCCAGGCAGAGGTGAAAAAGAAGGTCTGATACAGCCCTATGCCCATTTTCTGGCAAGGATGAATATTATATGTCAGTCTGCAATAACAGTTGACAGTTGCTGTATAGATATGGAGGAATTCGTGCAGTGGTTCATCAGGACTTCTACACAAGGTTTAATTCTCAAAAAAAATCCTCTCTGTTTGAGAAATTGTAGGACAGCAAGAACATTGCCAGTGCATGTGTTTGTGCACAGAAGAAGTAATTTGAAATGACAAACCCAGAATACCTGTTGTTTAAGTAGGATTTTGTGTCCAATTTAACATCCTCCTGGCTTTCATTTTCTCTGTGTTGGTTTATACTATTTTTTATACTTAGCCACTGGCTCCAGCAGTTCATTCTTTAGAATACCAGTTTACTTAGTTCTTCGTCTTAGCTCATTAGCTTCTCTGGCAATGGTAAACTAGTCTTCCACTCAGAACAATCTGACTTCTACAAAGTGAAAAGTTGAGTAGTTCCCTTTGTACAGGGGTATTCTCCTTCTCAAAATTTAAATGCTTAACATTGGACTTCTGAACACTTTTGCACCCCTTCAGTACATCCAATTGTCGTGCAAGTTCTCTGTTTGTCTTTTAAGGCAACCATGCAGCAATATGCAGAGCTATCTGAACAAGCTCTGTAGCTAAACTGCAAGTTTACAGCTTGCAAGTAAAGTAAAGCAGCTTCTGTAGCTCGATGTGCTGTTCAGACTTCCTTACAAGCTTCCCATCACAAGTGTTTTGTGGGGTCACAACTGATATGTTAAAGTGAATATACTGTTTTGGGATGTGAGCTGGTTTGAGACCCCTTGCAGAGTACTGTGTTGTGGCAAATAGGTGGGAACAGTGTCCTCACATACAACACCTACCCTTGGGCTAAGCCTGAAGGACAGATCACCTGATGGGAATTTGTAAGGGTCTGTGTCCTGTGATGCATGGTGCTCATTGAGGTGATCCTGCCAGCTTTTCTTTCTGACTTGCTGTTACCAAAGAAGGCAATCTTTCAGCCAGTGGAGGTTTTCAGCTAAGGAAATCTGTGAGAAAGAAGCTCAGCCACTTGCTGGATTTTAGAGCAGGTCACTTGTTTGATCTGTAAATCTTGGCAGCCTAAATGATACTAAGTTTCTTTGGTTGAAAGCATTCACATTAGAGGTAAAGAGCGTTCGTGCTCAGTCCTTCAGCACTGTTCGTTTGGGAGGCTCCAGTGATGGTCTCTGTCTTTGCTGGTACCTTGTGGCTGAAGACGGGTTTTAGGTGAAAGCAAAGGATTTAATAATTTGGGTGGCATAAAGCTTTAGATAGCTGAGAGGTGTTTAGTGAAAGCCCGTTTCACTTCCCTTCATCTTGAAGGAGTTACTCTTGGCTGTTGTGAAGAAGCATGCTTATATAGTGAATGAGACTTCTTTTAAATACAGAAGAAAGGAAAAACACACCAGGATTGGGAATGAGAGAACAGTGCAGTCAAATTCAGATTAATTTCTCTTTACCTGAGTCACTTGTGTAAGTGGCTTTCATTCCTTTGGAGACCAGAGAAATCTAAGTGCTAATTCCTTGTTAGTGTGAAATATAAAGCCGAGTTAGCTTACCTGCTGTAGCTGCAAATCCCTAGAAGTCTTTGAATACAACAAGGAAAATTAACAGGTTACAGTGGAATCATGCACCTCTCTCCTGATCTTGTTCTTTCATGCAATAGTTAAACACACTGAATTCTATTCCTGTACCATTTATTTCAATTTCTAAAAAAACTGAGCACTGAAAATCCTGTTTGCTCAGTACTGTGCCGGGTCAATGTTTTTCTCAGGACTTTTTCTAGGGCTTTGAGTGATTGAATGGTCCAAAATATCTTTGACAGCTTGTGGTTTCTGTGTGCTAAAAAGCAGTAAGAGAACTAAAAATGGTCCCTGAGGAATTCTGTTTCTTTTCCTCTTGCCACACAGGAAGAATCAGTGCATCAATCAGGAAGTAGCAGCAGCATCTCCCCCTCACAAGTGGAAGATCCCTCTCAAGAAGGCACCAGCAGCAGAAAGAGTGAGTTATGAGAGAGCCCAGTGGCTGCTTTTACACACTTCTGTTGTCTTCTGTGCTATGAACTTTGTCTGAAACTTCTATGGGAAGCTGAAACTGAGTGTTGTTAATGGAACAAACTTCTAAAGCTGAACCCTAGAACCTGCTGAGTGGGTCATATGTGATAAACAATTGGAAGGCATTAGCCTCCACTCCGGGTGGATATCTTTGTGAAACAGAAAGTTTCATACGTGAAGTTTGTGTAGGACTGTAGAGGAAGTCACAAGTGAATGGAGAGGATAGCTTAGCTATGCTCATCTCATAAAATAATTTGTTGCTACAGAAACACATTCTAACCTAATGCAAATTTAAGTGTTTCCTCCATCTCTGCCTTTGCGGCAGTGTTTGAAAGACACTTAGCAATCACCAGTATTTCTCATAAAAACTGGGAAGAGAGCAAGATCTGTCTTTTTTTTTCAGGTGCAGTTATTGCAGGTTTTACTGTGTAACAGTATTTTTCATTTGTTTCATAGTGTTTCAGTTTCATTGGACAGGTTTTGTAAAGAGATGTGTAATCTGTGCATGTGTCTTCTGTGCATGATGGTGAAATAATAGAATAATATCCTGAATACAGATGTGTAACTTCAGCCACCAGTTGTAGGAATTCTAGCAAATCAGTGGCAGGATTAAGTACTGAGCAATGTTATCCAACAGTCTCTCTTAGAAGAACTAACTTTTTTGTACTGTTTGAATCCTTAGTGCCTCCAAAGTTCTTGCCCATATCGTCTACGCCGCAGCCCGAGAGACGGCAGCCACCTCAGAGACGACACTCCATTGAAAAGGAAACACCAACCAATGTGAGACAGTTCCTACCCCCTTCAAAACAGAGCTCCAGGTCACTTGTAAGTGGAGTGGGTGGTAGGAGAGAGAAAAAGAGGAATGCTAAGAGTATAATGAAAATCAAAACTTGGCTTCAGTGTGATTAGAACTTGACCCAAAGAAAACTCCTCAATTCAGAAACAGCTCTTGGCTACTAAAAGTGTTTTGAAATCAAGATTTGAACTTCGTCTGTCTAACATATTTATCCAAAATCCCAGGTACAGGTGCCTCAGAAAACATTTGCACTTTGATTAGGACTCTGGGTAAATCACATCTTGATTTTTGTTTCAGAGTGTTACCAAAACAGATGAACTTCACCTTACTGATTTTGCTCTTGAATAGAGACAATTCCAAAGCAGTGGATCTATTTTGGGATTTGGGGGAATTTTTTTAGTTGTTGGAAGTATTGCAGTTAATAACTGGATGAATAGAATGATTTCTTTTCTTCCCACCTTAAGAACTTGCCTGGTAATGTTTATACATATGAAAGCTCTTTCAGTAATCCAAATCAAGGTTTGTCTGTGTTGCTTTGTGGAAGTTACTGAGGCAAAAACCTGTATTACTGCTTGAAAAGAAAGTACAGTGCATTTGATCAATTAGCTTTAATTGAGAACTGTTTTCCAGCAGAGTACAAGCAGCAAAGGGTACGAAATTCTGGTTCATTTATGCTGACATACTGATTAGTGATTTGTAATTCCATGCAGGATATATCCCTTGTCTCTTTTCCTACCAGCAGGTTTTCAAAGTGTGCCCCATGAGGTGCTGGTGAATAGAGAAATCGATAAACACATCCGAGTTTTGAAAGGAAGGGAATATTCACTTGCCCTGTCTTGTAGTGCAATGGTATTAATGGACTTTGAAGAGCATTTTTGTTGGCCCAAGAGATGACAGCCAGGATCCAAACCTATTAGATGATGAAGCTGATCAGTAACAGGAAAAATACCTCCAAATATTCCCACAATAAGCTTTTCCTTTGCAGAGGGTCTACTGGATTTTATTACATCCTTCCAAGTAGACTGTAGTTTCTCATTCCAGATGCAGGTCAGGTAGTAACATGTTGATAAATGCACAGCACAGAGTGCCTGCCGAAGTGAACTTGGAGCAGGATGTATGGCAGCAGGCCCATGCTGGAGGGCTCCTTCAGCATGTGTTTGAAGTCACTGTCACATAAAATGGGTTGCCCTGTCTCCTTCTGCTGCCCTCACTGTATGTGGAAACCCAGACTTTATTTCCTGGTAGGCCCAGGGTCATTCACAAACAACTGGTTTAAAGGGAGGAGGGGAGAAAGTATCCCACGTTATACTGAGGCATTTGCTCCATCACACTTCTAGTGTATCTGAGTATGCTACATTGTGATATTAATCTTGAGTATTTCTGAGGATCATGTAACTTAAAAATCTTATAAGAGGCTGTTATTTTAAATAGGTCAACCAAGTTCTTACCAGGAGCTTCTTGACCACATGCATATTCTCCCTCTGTTGGTCTGTTCATTGACATATGCCTAGAAAAATACATTAAAAATAAAACCACTGCAGAAAAACTAATTCAATTATTCCATCCCCCCTGAAAAATACGAAAGGAAAAGGGAGAAAAAGCCATTAGATAAGTCAGGCTAATTTGGGAACAGATGGGGAGGATTTTACTAGTTTCTTTTGTGCTTAGGGGCTTTTTTTGTTTGTTTCTTTGGGGGAGGGGGTTTGTTGTTTTTGTTTTGGCATTTTCCTTTTTTTTTTTTTTTAATCTCTAGAGAACTGTCACTTAGCTTGGTTTTGACTTGGAAAAGAAGGAAACCAGTAATGAAATGATGTTCCATTAAGAAGAACCTATTTTATTTGGTTCCTTGAGAGCTAATTCTTTAACTTGGCAATAGTGCCCTCTAGGGTGTGACAGACACCTCCCTCAACACTCTTGTTTTTCATTCTGGGAGATGAGTTCTGATATGCTGGCACTGGCCCAGTTCCACACTTTGGCTTTCTGCAGCTCTCTTCATCCTGGAGGGGTGCCAACCTCTTCCAGTGGCTGCGCCAGATGTTGCATATGTAAAATTGCCATTCCCAAAGTGAATGTTTCTCAATAAGCACAGAGTATTATCTATTCTTTATTTGACAACACATTTCTTCATCCTGTCCTCCAGGATTGATGGAGTTTCATTTCTTATCACCAGCTCCTGTGACCCTGGTTTCTCCCCAAGGTGAAAGAGGCCTTGTCAGCAAATAGCTGTCAATGCCAGCGAAACCAGGCAAGGGGTTTGCTACAGTCTCTTAGCAGGATTAGCAGGAAACAGCTCTGTCTTGCATACTAACGATGGTTTTGTGAACTGGCATCTCATCAGACAGAGGGAGTTAGGCCCAAGTAGGTGGGGAGGGGAAACAAATTTGGAGAAGTGCCAAACATAATCCTTTTGACATGTCACCCTGCCAGTGCTACATGGAAAGCCAGGGCGGCTCAGTGATTTTGGGGGGGCTCAGCCCTGGTGGTTGCTGCAGTGAGCTGATTTGGTGCTTAATCACTCAGATAAGTCAGTGTCCTGAGATTTACATGTGGATGCCTTTGTAGTCTGTTTGCTTTTTAAATTATTATTATCATTATTATTATTATCTTTCTTTCTTCCATGACCCAGAGGACCAAAGCTAATGGTTTAATTTATACACAGCATTCGCTTCTTTGCTTCCTATCTATTGTTCAGGTTCCTAGGATAACCAGTTTATTTCCAAGGATGACTTTCAGACCACTTTTTTCAACTATGCAAGCAGCTTCTCTGCTCAGCTCTCATCCCGTTGAAGCAGCCATGTGTGGGGTGGCAGGGGCTATGTACTATCTCTGTGAGAGAGCTTTTGCCAGCAGGTGGAAACCCGCAAAGGTTTGCCTCTTTTTGCTGGCTTTGGAAATCACCTTCACCAGCATGTTCCCTCCTAGGGGAGCACTTCCTCAGCTGTGGCAAGAATTACAGCTTAGGCTGGAACATTGCACCTGATTGACTTTGATTTCAATGTGTGTAGGATATTTGTGTGTCTTCAATCACCTCACGGGGAAAAGAAATCAGTTCTGAAAGGACAGCAAACTAAAAATGCAACATCACCAGATTATCAATGGGACAGACCTTAAATATTACAGCACATGAAGATCCTGCAGCAAAAATCCAGCAAAACTATTGTGATCCTTGGACTATGTTGAAAAGAATCAGGGTTTCTGTTTCTCCTGAGGTTCACTATGTAAAATGGAAGGGCATTTGCAATCTGCTTTACTTGAAAACATACATATTGTTTTGGTCCTCAGCGCACTTATGTATCAGAACTTGCAGAATAGCTCATATCTGTATATCAGGGAAGGCAAATCCACTGAAAAGAAGAACTAATTCATTTACCCCTATGTGTAACTGAGCATGAATAATTTAATATTTCCATATTTTTCATGTCCCAACCAAGAAGTGGAAGGGTGAAACCTCTTGTAGGAGAGTTTATAGTTGAATACCCAGCTGACCTTTTAGAAACTTTTAGTCTGCAAAAGGAACAAGAGTTTAGAGTGCCTGACTAATTGTGAATTGCAGAATTTAGAGGCCAATCCAGCACTTGTTCATTTTGCAATTTACTAATGCAACTCGTTTGAATGTCTAGTGACATCCTTTAATGAGAACAAGGAGTACATTATAGTAAAACTGTGTTAGTCATAAGGACCTATTAGATGTGTGTACTCTGAGAATGACCTACAAAGCACATTTTGGATATGCAATTCTTACTACCTGCTTTTCCTGCAGGAAAAAATTATACATACGCACCTTAAGCCTATAGTGTTTATAAGATGATTGCATAGTCAGTGTTAAGCTAGTTCTCAAGAGGATCATGGAAACTTCAAGTTCAAAATAGTATTTTTAAATAATATTTTTCCCCTTTAAAAATAAGCATACTGGCTTGTCTTTAATATTAAAATGAGTATTGAGTATAAGTCTGGAAAATCAAGACCATTCAAACCACATTTTGTCTTTACCATGTTCTGTCATATTGAGTATTGCAGAGAGTGCTCTCACTTGGAGGTGCTGAATTTGGGTGCAGGCTATTGTTGGAAGTTTGAGCAATAACTCTACAGCATTATTGTTCAATGAAGTTTAGCCAATGCTTAGCATAATTTAATTAATTTCAATGCCTTAGAGGTAGTGTAGAAACAAAAGATTTTCTTGTGTACTTATTTATATTCTGAAAAGGGAAAAAAAAGAACCCAAGCAGTTTTCTGAAATCATATTATTTATCTTTCATTTAATGTTGCATTAACATTTTGTTGTCCTTGTGTAACCGCTGGAATTAAAACATTAGCATTTAAACATGTGAACATTTTCTATGTTTCCCCTCTTGCCTGCTGGCTATTTCTATTTTAATGATATTCATTTTCGATTGGTACGACAACAGGCCCACACTATTCCCCTAGTTCGTGCTCTACACCTATAGCAGACCCGCAGAATTTCTTCAAAGGAGCAATATTCCCCGACGTCATCGTCCTGTAAATTAAAGGAATGGGCGTTCATGAGGGGGAAGGAAGAGCTTCAAGTAAGAAATGTCTTTCTAAAGGACTTAAAGCTCTGGTTGATTGCAAGCATTCAGCCGCATTCACCTCGGATAGTTTCCCTCAGTCTCCCACGATGCAGACTCAAGGGGTTTTGCTGGCATTGTGTGCATCCCGCTTTCCCACCCATTTCCTCTCCCGTGCCGCCCCAGCCTTCAGCCGTGCCTTCCCCATAGCAAGGCAGTTGCTATGGGAAGAACCCAGAACTAAATGCTGAGAGCTGCTGGTTAGCTGTAAAGTTGCTCATAAGGAACAGAAGATACTTTGTTTTGGCTGGGCAGTTTTACACCTCAGAGCAAATTGCAGCTGCTTTTGATGTAGTTTGTTTTTTCCAGAAAACTTGTGTTCCGTACCCCAGAGGTTTAGCTGGCAAATCTAACAAAGTTAACTCAATTCTAGTCTTTTGTGGGGTACCCTAAACAGAGTGAAGTTTCTTTGTGTTCCCTTTCTAGATAGGTAAGACAACAGTTTTTAAAAATGTGGTGGTTCCTAAATGCTAATGTTTGCCAGGTCTGCAACGTAGAAAGATTTTCTTTTTAATCTGATGGAAAGACAGAACAGACCTCTGAGTACATGGAAATGGAGCATTTCCGTACTAATCCGATTCATCACTTCAATTTGTAAACGAGATCTCCAAACTGTCAGCCACGTCTTTGTGTATGCAGGAGAAATTTCCTTCATTTATTCAGAGAGCATTGCCTGTCATTGTCATTACTGCACAGTAGCCCCTCTGGGCTGACTGAAAAGGTTCACTAAGCATTAAGCAATGGGAGTTCCCACAGAGGTTTCTGTCTTTCTTTTGGAAATGTATAATCAACTACTGGGCTGGATTACAAATTGGGTTGGTGCTTTTTATTCCCTGGTACCAAATTCAGGAGTTCTGCACTCAATATTCTCCTAAATGCTGCAACACAGAACAGATGCAAAATTTTCTAAGTGGAACGTTGTGCTGTTAATTCTCTATTTGAGCCCCTACCGTTTACAATGTAACACTGCATAACCCGTTCACCTGCTTGATACTGCAACATTATGCTGTAAAGCTTAAATTGCTGCTGTTACTTTCTGGGGCAGAAAGAAGAACTTTTCTGCCTGAACTGATGTAACTTTTTGTTGTCTTGGTGGGATTCCGATCATGTAAGCACCAAGATGTGGTACCACTGAATAAAAACTTCTGCTAGAATGGGCTACTAACAACTTTCCTTGGCCACTCTGGGCATCACGAAGTGTCAGAGAAATTATTTGATGTATACCTCAAACAGTATGCATAAAATAATGCCGTCTACCATATTACATTTTCCCTTCAAATTATAAATCTGAATGTTGATGGGCTTGAAACATATGTTTGTAATAAAAGACAAAGAGAGAGAAGGGTCAAGTGGCTTGAGGAGGAAAGATGAAGAAAACTGTCATTGTTATGAAGGCTGAACATAAGACCATTTAGATCACACTTATGCAGCTTCCAATGGTTTGGCACTCATGTGATGCCCATGAATGAGCCAGTGCTATTCCAGTTTGATGGGAGAAACCCCCTGTTTCTGGAGTTACTAACCAGGTGGCTGGTTGTCTAGGTTGACCTCTGGAAGAGGCTGTTTGTCTTTGAAATAATATGAGTGTTTTGGCTTCCAGGAGGAGTTCTGTTACCCCGTGGAATGTCTGGCTCTGACAGTGGAGGAGGTCATGCACATCCGTCAGGTGCTTGTGAAGGCGGAGCTGGAGAAGTACCAGCAGTATAAAGATGTCTACACTGCTCTCAAGAAAGGAAAGGTAGGGCTGAGGCTGTGGAGGCTCTGAAGGGTATTGAGGGAGGCCAGTTGCACAAGCCTCCCACTTACATGTTTGTTTCTTACCCTGTATTGGAGAGTTCCAAACATCCCTCTAAATGTGTGACACATGGGTCAGCTTCCTTGAATTGTGTCCAGAAACATCAAAAGTTTTCATGAAACACCTTGTTTGTTCAGATTGTCTATGAAAATGCAGTAGCATTTGCAATTATCAGGGTGTATCTATATGTGTCTGGTTTAAACTTCGTTGACTGAGGTGATTTCTGTCCCCATGCCTTCTGCAGGTTTGGTTACCTCTTCTGTTCCAGAAAATAGAATTAGAGATAACAGTAGAAAACTACAAGTTCTTCATATATGAATCCTTACTATCAAGCACAGAGGGAATTAAAGCCTTCAGAGAAGTCATATGATATGTGGCCCCAGAAGGAGGTTTAATATTATAGACCCATTAACTAATTAATGCCTCTTTTTCTGTAAACTGCAGTTTGGAGATTGGTACTTCCCAGTAGAAGCAGCATCCTTTTCTTGGGCTTTTGACTTGTGCTTCTTGAGCACTTCCAACAAGTCTATTTTGACTTCACTGTGTGTTTTACCATCAGGCCTACCTGCGTCTAGTATTCAGATTTATTTTAGAGATTTAATACATTTAAGGCAGAGGAACAGGAGTTTTAAAATGTTATTCATTAGACTCAGCTGTTGACTGTTGTCATGATAGATAAGTCTTAGCAATGAGCTTTTATCAAATCTCAGAGTAGGTTGAGGTTTTAATTAATTTACCCCGCTATTAAAATAGTTCACTTTTATTTCTAACCAAATTTTACTAGTTAACTGGCAAGTATTTAATTTAGGCAAAACAATTAAAGGCCTAGTTCTAAATACATGAAGATGCAATTCTGGACCTTCTTCTCAATATCATCTTAGAAGTATAGACCCCAGAACTGGATGTAGCACTGCCATGTGACCTTGCCGACAGCAACTGGCCGATGAAGTCATCACTGTCTGGGACTTTGCTTAACCTTGTGGGTTCCTCTGTTCTTCTTCCTCTAGCTCTGCTTCTGCTGTCGGACCAGAAGGTTTTCTTTCTTTACCTGGTCTTACACATGTCAGTTCTGCAAGAGGTAAATATTTAATGTGTTAACAAATTAGTACCATTTCAGAGGGAAAATTACTGATTTGTGCATGAGAAACCCTCAAAAGTTTCTGCTGCCTACTCTTGGTTGGGTTTATTTCGGTAACAGTCTATATTAAAAAAAATGCAAGAATATTTCCTTTGTAAGTGAAAAGTGCTTCTTGGACTGAAATGCTTGATTGAAAGTGAGAGAAACACTCATTTTTTCTGTTATTCTTATGGGAAAGCAAGATGGAATTTCCTCAGACTCCTCAGTCAACAGTTCCACAACCTGTGTTTTCGGGGAAAACATTTCAAGGCAATTTACTTTTTGGGCTATTTTTTGAGTAGTGGGGCAGGGGAAAAGCAAGAAGGAATATTTGTGGGCAAAATGATAAATTTGAAGGTAACAGTGAGACAGTAAGTCAGAAGAGCTATGTAATCACTGCATTTCAGTTTAACTTACCAGAGAAAGTTTCTTTAGAGGAAAAACAGCTTATTTTTCTTTTATTTTTTTCCCGTTTTTTAATTTAGGTGTAGTTCTTGTTCAGCATTTCTCCTGGCTTTTGGCTTCACTGTTCTGATTGAAGTTACTATGTTGACAAAACTTCAACAATGAAAATGTTTGTTTAAGGGGAGGATGGGGGCGGGTTCTAACTCCTGAAAACATTTATCCCTTGTTCTTGATTTAAACATAATTCTTCCCAATGGATTGATTCATGCTCTTGCTTTCTTACACAGGCCTGTATGCTCACAGTGTTGCAAAAAAGTAAGTAAGGAAACTTATATTTAGAGCCTCTCTAAAAAGCTGCAATCTTTGTAATGATGCTGCATGTTCCTTGTGCTGTTCCCAACAGATGCGGCTGCCATCAAAGCCATATTCCACCCTTCCCATCTTCTCGCTGGGACCTTCAACCTTGCAAAGGGGAGAAAGCTTTATGAGGCCAGAGAAACCCTCTACCAGTCACCACCATTCCCTGCGGAGCAGGTGAGAAACAGCCCGGCCTCGCTTGTGTCTGTTGCAAACGCTCCCGAAGTGTTTCATGTTGGGTTATCAGTCACGAAGATGCTTCTCACCTGTTTTGTAGCTGGCAATGTTTCTGAAACTTGTAGTAACTTTTCTGAAGCCTGAAAAGCCAGGTCTCTTCTGCTCATCACTTTGATTTACAGAAATGGCAACACTGACAGTGCCTTAAACCTTTTTCATATTACAGGTAAAAAATAATATGAGTCTGGTATTTCTGTGGCACTTCTGCAAAAATATCCTTAACATTTCTTTTTTTGGTGTGAGTGAACTCTTTGGAGATAAATCTTGCAGGCTAGAATCACCCATGAATGGGAATTCAATAATGTCTAGTGCACAGATTTATCTTTTTTTCCCCTATTTTTTCTTATTCCAATTTTGATAATTTTTTCACTTTGATATTACCAAATTACCTGTTGGCTTTACATCTTATGCTCAGATGGTTGTCAAAGCTAATCCAAGAAATTAAATATAAAAGAAATGCTCCTTTTTGAGGGAATCTGCTGAATAAACCCTTTGCATAGATCACCACTGCTATGATGCTGTGTGGATTAGCCAAAGACAGCGTCTATTTTTAGTAACTAGCAAGGTTGTTTTTGCCAGGTTGTAAATGTTACACATGCCCTCGGTCAGTGACCCTGCAATCTTGCCAATCCAGGCAGAAGCTGTTCTCTCCAGTGTTTGGGGTAATTTGGGACAGGAGGAAAGAAAATTTAAATCCAGGCCTTTCTGGTCTGATTTTTCCCGGAGTGCACAGCCAAGTTGCCAAATAACTTGACAGATCGTGCTGTTTTGCCTTTCAGGTTGACCTCAAGGTCCAAGTCTGTCGATAAGTCACACGAAGAGTTTCCCAAAGAATTAATGGAGGACTGGAGCACAATGGAGGTTTGCGTGGACTGCAAGAAGTTCATCTCAGAAATCATCAACTCAAGCCGGCGCAGCCTGTCTCTGGCCAACAAGCGAGCCAGGTTAAAAAGGAAAACACAGTCCTTCTACATGTCGTCACCAGGAACCTCGGAATACTGCCCCTCTGAAAGGACGATCAATGAGATCTGAGCCCTGTGCCTTTTGCTTTGCTTCCGTCTCCATGAGGTCATCATCCATGAACAAGGTCCCTGGGAGCGAATTGTCATCCCGTTGCTTTGTTCCACTTGACTGGCTTGGGTTTGCATTAGATCACAGGATTTCCTACTCCTGCAGTTCCCAGAGACACAGAGCGCTGTGTTTGGATCTGTGCAGGATGATACACAACGGGTCAGCTGCTGGCGCTGGAAGAAAATTGATAGTTTGAAATTGTTGCCTCTTTTGTACGTGTGTGTCGAAACGAGAAAGCCTTTTCTTGCTTTCAATCCTTTTTTAACCATGCTTTGAATCATTTTTCAGGAGATGAGCTGAAAACAAGTGTCTGATGGAGAACCAGATCTAGCAGAGTGGCAGTGTTAGCACAGTAGCAAACAGTAGATCCTGCTGGCATTCCCACCCTCGGAATGCTCACGCCCTTGTTGAGGCAGCCAAGGGCCATGTTGCACACCAGGCAGCCGGTGTGAGCAGCTCTGGTCAAATCCATCTTCCTTTGAACCATTTTGGTTGCTCTGAGATCAGGGTTCAGCATGGGACTCTACAGTGTCCTGGGGCAAAGCAGGTGGCAAAGCTCTTCGCCCGTGTGGTTGGCCGTACCCCGGAGCTGCTGTACTTCTTAAGCCTTAGTGTCCTTCTGAGTGTCTCCTGAGCAGGTTTTAGTAGTTTACTTTCTATCTTGAATGTATGATAATGACTACTAGTAGCAGTGAATTTTAGTAGTAGACAAAGTTGTACAGTTTATGGGGAGGACAGGAAATAAGGGAGGCTTCTAATTTTAACTGAAAACCTGTAAAATTGTTCTCGTGGTTTCTCAGAGAAAACAGTGAGTAAGGTGTAAATTTGTATTATAATGGAGCACACAGATACTGCTATAGTTCTGTCTGACAGCATATCCACTAGTAGCCCCATTTTTTCTGGGGTTTATAACTTGGCTGTAAAAATTCGTGTTCTGCTGAAATTTGGGACAGTGCTGTCTCAGATTGGGAGCGATCTCTCTCTTTATTTTCTTTAGTCTTTTTTTCATTCTTTCGCCCTTTTTAATTCACTCACAAGGGAGTGTTAGACTAATTCTTTAGAAGTTCCAACAATTTTACAACGTTAACTGACATCTCATGCTTTTTTGCACTTTTTTTGTATTCAAAATACTTTTTTTTAAATTCAGGCATAGCCAGAGTTTAGTCAATAATTTGGGGCCAGATCTTTTTGGTTTTTAAAAAGAAGCTAACATAGCCAAGTTCTTAATACTTGAAAATCAACTACTGTAACTTTTTTCATAAATTTTTTAATACCCTGAGGCATATTTAATATCTATATAGCAGTGTATTATAGAATGACATAGCAGAAAAGTTTCAGATCTATTTATTAACATTTCTATACTTCGAGTTAATGAGAGATACCTCAGAACTGCTCCAAAGTAGATGGGACTGGATTTCCATAACATAATTTTAAAGGTGTATTAATCAAAACAGCTTCCTCTGTCCAAAAAGCCCCAGAGATAGACTGCCCCTCCAGCCCTGGCAAGGCACAGTGACGAGGCTGGGAGGCACCAGGGCTGGTTGGCTCCCATTTGGCAGCCTTTGGAGCAGCCATCCATATCATCTCTTTTAGGCTGATTTGAAAAGCACATGCAAAAGTCTCTGTAAACCTTCCCAGGGAGTCAGCCATTCTTATTTTTTGTTAAAAGCCCCCTTGGAAATGAGAATTTTTGCATATGCAGGGCTTATTGAAACAGTTTCTTTTTTTTTTCTGAACCAATGCAAATATGAAAAGCAGGGCTCAGTGCTAACTCCTCCTCCTTGCTGTCCCATATAAGGTCAGGTGTCACAGCCCTCTCCTTGTGGTACCTCTGGAAAATGTGTGTGTTAAAGCACCTGAAGTACTGGCATGAGATAGGGATGCAGGATTGCCGGTGAGCAGCACAGGCAGGCTGGTGGGAAAGGTTCTGCTGTTGCTGGAAAGGTCACCTGATCTCAGTCACATCAGCACTTTTTCTTGTTTCTGTGCCAAAACCAGGCCACGGGTTTGCTGCACAGTGCACCAGGGAAACTAGAGGGGAAGAATTGCAGGAAATCTCACTTTGCATCTGCCCTGTTGGTGTCACGATTTTTCCATGGAGATGCCCTGGCCATGTAACAGTTGCCCAGTCCTCTGCTCACAGTCCACTTCCCTGGTGTCAAGTCACTGAGGTGCAGGGTATCCAGCACATTTATTTTCCTCTTGAAGAGGAATTTGGGATGTTGTAGAGCAGGCAGGATGAAGGACTATGTAACTCCTGAGCATGCAAAGAGGAACGAGTCCTTCATGCCTGTGCCCCGCTCTACTCTGGCAGTGTCCGGGGTTGGCTCTGGGGCAGTGGCAGAGCCTTGTGATCCAGCCTGTGCCTTCCCAGGATTCCCAGATGTCCTTGGCTCAGGGCAGGCTCCGCTGTGCTGGGCAGGGCACAAACACTGAACAACAATGCTGTGTTGTACAGATGGCTCCCTGTTGCTCACACAGAGCTGCCATGGGCCAGGGCCTGGATAACCTCCCTTTTTCCCTGGAAAAAGCCCTCTGGGCTGCTGACACACACTGTGGTAGGCTCCAGAAATCATGGTGTGGGGGGCTGCCCCTCCCCTTCCCTCCCATCCCTTCCTCCCTGGCACAGTTGCTCCGCATTATCCTGGCATTTCATTCCGCAAGAGGAAAAGCAGTGGGTTGGTTTGTTGTGGAAAGCCCGAAGGAGCTCGGCTCACTGGTTGCCTGGCTCTGCGGAGTGGGCTATTTTTAGCTTTCCATCTCCTCCCTGCCTGCACCAGCATCCCAAATCCACTGCAGCCATTGGCCCAGCACCCCGTGGTGCTGCCTAGCATGTCCTAGTTACAGGCTGAACTTCACGTCAGCGTCAGAGGGGGAAATCAGAAGCTTGTAAATATCTGTAATATATTTATTAATATTTAGGAAGTCTCCATCAATCATGCAATGGGAATTGACTTTCCCATGATGTTTAAAAAGGAAATGAGTCTTATTTATATGTGTGTTGGCTGTTATCTTTTATTAGAGTTAACGCTTTCAGCCCCCTAATACACTTTGCACATTTTAGAGTGAATTACTGCTGAAAAGAATGCGGGACTAGCACAGTGAACTCTGTTCCATGAATTTAAAAATTATTTTCTTCTCTTGTTTTTTTTAGCTTTATTAGTATGCCCAAGGTCTGTTAAAATATATCGTAGGAGACCCAAGGAGCTAAAAATGCCTCTGGCAGCATCAGTCTTGTTTTGTATGTGAACCTGGTTGTGGGGAATGCAAAACCAGCTCTGCCTCATGGCGGTGATGGAAGATATGAGCAGGCTTTTGCTGCAGCTCTCAGACCTGACCTTTCAAGTGTTCATGGTGACAGTAGTGTTTTGGGGGGTTTTTGGGTTTTTTTTCCCTTTCTCCATTACTTCCTTTATACAGGGAGGGGTGTTACCTGGTGAAAATAAAATGCCTTTCCATTATAACCCTTGTCTGTGTTAATTATTCATGGGGAAGCTGATTTAAAGGTTCTGTCTCTCTCTTTTTCATGCCCTTATAGTTTTGTAAGATCAGTCAGATGTTTCTTTTGGCAAAGAATTGTTAACGAAAATGATTGCATAACAGCTGAACACTGGCTGGGCTGCATGAAGGGATGAAAACATGTCGAAGTACCCTTAGAATAGCAATAAAAACTGCTTGTGTAACCCCAGTGATGTGATTATCTCCTCGTCATCATCTGAGCCAACTCCCTCTGTTACCAGTGTGCTGCTTCTTCCAACTCTGGCAGGCTGTACCTGAGGCAGCACATTTGTCCTGCATGTAGTACAGGCTTTGGGAAATCTCCATCCCTCCCCCATCATTGGGAGAGAAGTGCTGACAGTCTTCTGGAGAGGTTTTTGATGGATTTGGTTTAGTTTTTAAACCAGAAGTAGAGAGAACATTATTATCACAACTTCTACGTTCTCTCTTCTCTCCTGAGCATCCCTTTTTCCCCAGTCAAGTTCAGCATCAGCTTCCCTGGTTAGTTACTGGCTGCATGCTCTATAGGTTAAAACTAATTTAGAACCTCCAACTTTAATCTCCTGATTGCTACCTTCCTGCTTTACTTCATCCAGCAGCTCTGCACAACTCTTAGGAATGTCTGTCTTACAGCTCAGTGTCATCTGTGAAACAGTGACAGCACACAGGCATGAGAGAAAGGTGCTGCAACTCTACATTTTGGTGCTACAGCACATGGATTGTGTTCATGTTACCAGAAAATTTTGTACTGTTGCCATGTTGATAACTTGGAGCTGCTCTGGTTTATTTCTTCTTTTGTATATGTGTATCTTAAGGCCAGTCTGAGAATGTTTATGAATACCGATTCCAGCTATAAAAACCTCTTTCATTGTTTCTGTCTGATTTTTATTACTGTGTTTCAGATTTTTTTGATACTTGAAATTACTATTCCCCAGAATTTCCCTGTAGGAGAACCATGACAGAGGGGCATTAGCTCAGCCTGCACAAAAGCCACAGGACAAAGCCCCAGAACCGCTGTGCTGAGCGACACCTGTGAGTTCCAGCAGCTCAGAGCAGAGGCAGCCGGGGCCTTCCCTATGCCCTCACCTTGACGTTGAAAACTCCCAGAGCTGCCCATGTTGCTCAGCTGCCCTGGCACAAGCTGTGAGCTGCTCCGTGTCTCAGGGCCTCCAGCTGCAAAAAGAGACTTCGAAATGATTACAAGCTGTTTAAAGAGAGTGCTCAGTGTCAGAGCTGAAAGGATCCTGCAGTGTGAGTTTCCATATGCTTTCAGTACTTGAAAACAATTTCATCACTTCCAGGTGAAACAAATTCCAGAGAGATGAAACTTTACAGTACTTTAACAAGCAAAGACTTGTGAATGAATTTTTCTATGATAGGTCTGCACTCAACAAATGTCATGGGGTGTAATCAGGAAATGGAGCTAAATAGGTATCAAATAGACATGACAAATTTTATGCAGCAGTAGTTTATTTATTTGCAATAAACCAATTCAGTAACTTTCCAGTTTCTTCCCTGGTCAGTGCCTGGCTGAACTGAGTGTCAGATGTGAGGTAGCCCAGGCTCTGTGTCCTCAGGTAATGACAGGAGCTCCTGCTGTCTGCCAAGGTCTGTGAGATGGGTTCTGTAGAAAGTTTCTAGAGGAAGCCCTTTGGAACAGACCCTTCAGAATAGACCTTACTATAGGTAATTAAAAAATACATGTGTAAACAGATGGTCTTTCAAGGTGCCAGGCTACTACTGTAAACTCACAGCTGAAAAAGACCTGCTTGATTATTGATACATTTGATTTTTTTAAAAAATAACCCATAAGAGCACCCAGTATGAAAAAAACGTGATGCCTCCAGTGCAGCTGAAGGTGTTTCCACTAAGCATCACGTTCTCTCTGCATTTCTCTAACCAGTGACACCAGTGCTTAGAAATGGGAGCCAGCAATGCTTTGGCTTTTGCAGAACAGGCCCTGGACCAGGCCATGGGCCAGACAGTGCAGTGTAGGATTGTTAAACTGGATTTCAGAAATCTGAGTTCAGAAATCTGCCAAATCTAGAATTAAAGGACATGGGCATGACTATGTAGCTTTTGCAGGAGGTTGGCTTCCAAAGTTTGGTGGAAATAAGCACCAGTTCAGCTTATTTTCTTCTCTTGGTGTTTTGGGGGTCATGACCCAGCTTTCAGGAGAGGCAGAGACCAAGGCCCAGCTTCAGCTGAGACATTTAAGGTGGGCATGTTCCTGTTGAAAGGCTGGTGGTTGCATTACCTGTGAATCAAAAGCAAAATTAAGATAATGAGAAGAGGTTTTGAGCTGTATTTCTATTAAAGCTGGTTCCCTCTCCCCAACCTCCTTCTTTAATAAATGAAAAAAAAATTTCCAAACAGGAGGTGCACTTTCTGGACATGAACAGGCCTAAAGCACAAAACCCTTCCCCCTCGAGCTTCCCCTGCTTCTGTGCTGTCACTGTGCATGTACTGTCTGCGCATCTTCAGGGACACCAGGGGCATCCGCTCTAACAGAGAAAGGCAACAGGAATTGTCTTCTGCTTGTTTCCATGTTATGTGGTACTGAAATGCAATTTCTTGTTTATGCATTACTAATAAAAAGCTCTTCAAAATTACTGCATTGCTCTCGCTTTCTTGAGCGAACTGTGAAGACCATGGGTACCATTTCATACAGACCACAGCTGACCATGCTCCACATTTGTTTGGCCAGGTAGAGCCCTGAACCTTAGCTGCTGCAGATCTTAACTAGGAAAGTAAAAGGGAAGGTATTGTCCCAGCACGTCCCCACAATTAGGAGCCCTTACTGATCATTTCACTTGCAGGTGCCTTCCAGTAAAATGAGAATCATACCTCAATCACCTCGGTTGTGGAAAAATTAAAAGGACAGGGCTTGTGCTTCACAGAAATGCCTTTTCACTGAATAAATCTATAGTGAAAGCATGACCTGCTCCCTGGAGCTGTGATTAAAAGGCTTAGCCCATAACGTGCATGATTCTGACAGGTGGCAAGTAGTGTTGGTGGCGTAAGAAGGTAGTTTATTAGATAAATAAAGTCTTATTTACATATCAAGGCTAGTGATTTTAGATGAGTCTTTCCACTTCTAATGCAAAGTGAAGTAGCTGCAAGTCCAAAATGGAGTTGCAAGTCCAAAATGGATTTACCAGTCCAGGCCCAGAGGAGCCCTACAGAGCTTTTGACCAGTGTGTGGTGTATAGCAAGTTCCAGGGAGCCTGGTACTGGGTCCTGCTGCTTACCCAGCACAGACTAATGGAAATTATTTTTCTGCAGCCTTCTCAGAAAACCAACAGCCCGTCAGATATTACCACAATTACACCCAGAAGTGTTTTTTTAAACTGCACATGGCATTTATTTTGGATAGCACCACAGGGCACATAGACAATTTACAGCCCTGCCCGTCATGGCTCACGATCTAGGAAGGTGCAACAATGGGAAAGATGTTGCCTACCCTCTGCTGCCCTTGAATGAAGTGCCACATCAAGGAACTTCACTGGCCTTCTT
This sequence comes from Pardalotus punctatus, assembly GCA_013400915.1. NCBI lineage: Eukaryota > Metazoa > Chordata > Aves > Passeriformes > Pardalotidae > Pardalotus > Pardalotus punctatus. The sequence continues at coordinate 13,548 of VZTX01007772.1, read as the reverse complement.
ACTCAGTGCTACATTATTACTTTGTCAGATACATCAGGGGCCAATTTGTGCTCTACGACAGTTCCGGACACCACCTGCTGCAGCTCAATGCCTTTGCCTATATTAAGCAAATCTTTCAAGAATATAGGAGCTTTCACTAGGATTACCTGTTGTCCTAGAAAGTATGACCCTTCCTCCATCCTGCCTGATGACCTGATGGAGGAAAAGAAGAAGCATGGAGAAGCAGGGGACTCACACTGGCACAAGGCCAAATTAAGAAAAAGAAAGGATTAATTACATGCCAGACCGTTTGACTACACTGTTTTAAGTTAATGTCTTTTGGTGCTAACATGAGCCTGCACCAGCACGAAAACCAGACATCAACCAGAAGTCAGTCTACTTCAAGTATGGTATCTTCAACACCTTAAACTCCTTCAGGGTCAAGAAACATCATGTCCAGTTTACCATGCTCTGGGAACCACCACTGCCATCTTCCCTCGCTGCTTCCTCTGCTGTCAGGAACCAGCTCTCCCCATTGTCTTCCTTCCACAGCCAGCGTGTGTGATGCAGCTGCAGGGACTGGGGGAGCAGCCTCACTTCTAACCAGTCTGGAGACCTGATGTGCTGGCACCAAATTCTTAAAATCCAACCACCTCCCTACATCACACCTCCCACTCCATTTCCTTTGAATTGCAATCCAGCAGCTGAGATCACCAAAGTGCATCTTGAACAACTCCTGCAAACAACCCTCAACTCCAGTTGTACTTTCAACTCTCAATGTGCAGAATTATTATTCAAAATGACACTTGCTACCTATTAATCAACATGGTTACAAGCACTGAGCTTTCTTCTGCTTAGTCCCCAGCACTTCAAGATCCCTCCAAGCAAATCAGCACTGACTTCACACCATTTTTTGCTTTACACATTCTTTCCTCCTACAGACCCTTTTCCTCCTTCTGCTCCAATCCGAAAAGCTGCACCCTGCTGCTCCCACAAGCAGCCTAACACTTTTCCTTACATGCAGCTGTCTTTGACAGACACCTCAGTCAATGCACGTGATATAAAACCAACTTCAGAAACATTTTTTAGCCATTTCCAGTAAAGAAAGAAAAGATGGAGGAGATTCTGTAAGGAGCAACCAAAATAAATAATTCCAAAGGCAGGGGTTTTGTTTTTTTGCCACAAGGGCTGACTCAGATTATAATGGAATGGGAATTGGAATGCTTCAAAAACAGCATTATGCACAGCATACACAGCTAGAGATCCCACCAGAACCCATTGATCTGATCAGTCACATGGCCAAGTGAAGGATGGAAGCCCCATATGCAAACAATACAGGTAAAAAGCAGAAAGGTAAAAACTGCCCAGGAAAGCTTATGAGAAATCAAGAACCACTTCTGCTAAACACTGGAGCCCACCTGGTCCCAGTGTGACCAAAGCAAGGTACTTTGTACACACTGGCAAAATGAGCAACCACAGGAAGATCAATAATCCCACAGATGAACAACTGTCCCCTGCCACTAAGACAAGAGGCAGCTGAGTGATGAAACTGGCCTCTGGAAGAAATTAGTCTTTCCTACCCAAAGTTTCACCACTCTCCCTTAACCTAGAGAAAAGCAGGAGAGGACTGAGCACAAGTAGGAAAGATGCTGATCCCTGGCAAGTGGAGCAAGAGACAGACTGGAAAACCAAGCATTTAGCCACATAGTTCCTAAGCGGCACGAAATAGTGGAGTGAAAGCCACCCAAAACCAGCAGAAAATGACGCAGAAAGGAGATGCTGCAACAGAAGCAGATAAGGATTAGTTTCTTCTACAAGAAGGAAACAAAATGCCAAGAAAATAATCCAGAAAATGGATGTGTAATTGGTACTGACCTTAGGGTGTGGCAGAGCAGTTCAGCTCCAGAGAGCCTGTGGTGACTTTTCTGAGAAACCAACTGGTGCTGAAGCGCTATACACAAGTCAGCCAGCCTTAAGACAGCACTAAGCAAACCTTTCATTTCTGATGCAAGAAACAGCTTTAGACAATTCTTCTCCCAAACCAAAGCAATACACAAACCTCTCCAAAGGCTTTCCTAGCCCTGCTAACCATCATGTTTTCATCACCTCCAATGTACACACTCCTCTTTTTTTTTTTAGAGCTCTGCCATAGCTGCACTCCCCTTCCTAGCAGAACACCATCAGGAACTAGAACATCTTCTGTGTTCTGTGTGGCATCACTCCTGAGAAGGAGACAACTGACCTGCACCAAAGCTATCCAGTGTATCTTCCAGACAGGGGCTGCTTTAAGCTCTAAGTTTCTGTTCCAAAATAAGAAGGGCTTTAGGTCCGCATAAAAAGAGGAATGTAAATATTAGCTACTTAAGTGCTTTAAAGAAATAGACATATATTTTAAAGTAGGTTTATTCATTAGGATCATGTAATTTAGTTACACCCAAATTAAAGTTTACTTTCAAACTAACCAGAATATGAATGCCAAAAATTCCCTTAAGCTACAGACATTAAAATCATCAGATCAAAACAGTGACCAACATTTTACTCTTCTATTTAAGAAGTTACTCATGCTCTTTAACAGCTTCCTAAGCACATGCTTGCCACTTGAACAAGTAAACATCCTTGCAACATTTATTTCACTTTGTGTGCACACCAAAAAGTAAGTTAAAATGGCCTAACAGGGTTATGTCTGAGAAACAGGTACTACATCTGGATCAAACCCGACCATTCTGTAAACATCAGACAAGGTTAGAGTAATTTACCAATATATATTTATGCATATTTAATAGGAAACAGTTTCTGCAGTTACTGGAGTATTTTTCCAGATAATGAGAAGCACTTAAAAGGATTTAAAAACCATTTTGTACCCATGTGGAAAAGTGTTGAAAACATTCAGTTACACTAGTAGTCTACAGTTAACAGAAAGCACTCAGAAAGGAGAGTCCATTTGTTGTTCTTGTACTCTTGTTTTCTTCATTCAGGGAATGAAGTTTCTGTTTATGACACCTTATCATTTGGATTTAAAATTTTCTGCTGATTTCTCATTTCATCTCTTCTGGTTATTCCATCAATTTCTCCCTCAGTTAAGACATGATGTGAAGAGCAAGGACCAGTGGAAGAGCATGCTCTCTTCATTCCAGTAGCCTACAAATACCCTTCTTAGAGATAAATAAATATTTACAGCACCTTCCAGTAATCATTACTCCTGTCTTCATAGGAAGTGGAGGAACTAGGACAAATTAATAAATAAGAAAATAAATTATACCCTTCTCCTCACCAAAAAAGACTATTTTAGGCTATTAACATCAATAGAAACTTTATCTTTGTTTGGATACAAACATCTAAGAGGTAAAGTATCTGTGTGTCATGTTCAGGCAGCACATTTAAACAACCTAAGAAGAGTTAGTTCCATGTAAGTTGTAGCCTTTTGAGATGATCTTCTAGATAAATATCAAATTCTACAGTATCATGTTCTGACTCATGTAGTTCCCTTTAATTGGCCATAAGACACTATCAGATTACAAATCAGACAAAATTCAGTGCTCTAGGACCTACCAGCCCTTCACAGAACAAAAGTTCACATGGAAAATCCCTAATCCCACACATGCATTCTTTTCAAGCTTTGCAGTTTGAGACAGTGTAAATACAACATGCCCTCTACCTTTGTTTAAAAAGGCACATTGAGGCAATTTAAAATGTGCTAAATGTTTTGTTTCCAGTGTTAAACATAAATTGTTTAAATGAAAAGAGCATCTGCAGGAGGTCAATTTAATCTTCAGTAAGCAACAAGAGCTGCTGTGGAGATGATGGATGAGGTTTCCACTGATCGAGTATTCTTATAAATGTACAAAACCTCTGCAGATCAGCCTTGGAGGGAGCTCTACAGAGCAGTCTGCAGAATAAGACTTTTCCGTCAGTTACTTGATTTTATTTGGTGAACCCAAATATTTGGCTTTATTTTTCTGTGGATGCTGCTGCCATGGCTGGTTTCATGCCCTCACGCGTGGACTTCAGCTCTTCCAGTTCTGTGTTTAGTTTGCTGATCACCCACTCCAGGGCATCTCGACCCTGCCAGAAAAATAGCAGAATTTAGGATCAGAATAGACACACCATCACTGTTCATGTTTCTATAGTTCTTCCTCTGTCAGACATGAAGCATGTTTTAAAATCAATGCCATGCCCTGCATAGTTTGATACCAGATTATATTGATAATTTCTTAGCATCTTCTTATGGAAACTTCACTGCAAAGGCATTTGCTTCACCCCTAAGCCAGAAGCAAATGCAATGCTGGTGTAAGCTCCCAGTAGCACACAGAGGCAAAGGCCTAATTTAGCAGTTACATTTCCTTACCTAAGAGATTTGCTGGTTTTGCTGTTTGCTGCTCACCACCCAAAGAGTATCAGCAGATTTATGGCAAAATCCAGGTAGTGCTCTCAGTTTCATTAACCAAGTTATATGGACAGGTTTTGAGAAGATCCAGGACAAAGAAAGTCTTCCAAGTGCTCTTTGAAGTAGCAACTAAGTGATCTGATACCTACCAAGAGTTCAGAAGTGGACTCACACTGAAATCTATATTCGTACACAGCAACTTTCCAGCATCTAAACCAGACTAATTAGAGACTGGAGCTGCACATTTTATATCAAGGTATGGGAATGCCTCACACTAGGAACTGACAGCCAGTGCTTCAGTAAGAGCTGAAGAACCACGGACAATAAGCCTGTCAAAAACCTTTTACCTTAAGAAGGCTCTGTAGCAGCTGCACCCCAATGGCCACAAGATGCAGCCAGCGGCACAACGCAGCCAAGAAAATAAAGAGAAGGACTTTAACTAAACAAAAGTGAAAGACTTTAGAGCTCTGCAATCTCAAAATAGCAGATTTTGCTAAAGCAAGGAGATGGGATCAGACCAGGAAAACAACCAGCTTTTTTTCATTTAAAGAGAAGTCAAGAGTCATTCACCTCTATTACTCTACTAAGAATATGAAGTACAGTGAAGAGCAGTAAGTGGGAGCCACATGGCTCTGGCCAAGTCTAGAATTCTGGAGATAAAGGTTTGAGCCCAAAAAGTCATAAATGTTCGGGAAAGCCAGTGTTCAAGCCCTCTGCAGAGATTGATAAAAAGGAGGGGAACACCCACCTCCACACACAAACTGATGTGCTAATTTTGTTGTATGCTTTAAAGGTGATACAGTGCACAGAAACCTCACAGTGCCCAGAACCTGCTGTTGTCCTTTATAAACTACTAAGCACGAACAAGAATCTGCATAAGCATCTTTGAAAACCTAAGGAAAAAAGAATATCAGAACAAAGCTCATACACTCTTGAAGGATTCTTTTTCCAGGCTAGAAACACTACTCTGGAATAATATGAAAAGCCCAGATCCAAAGTGCAAAGCGTAAGCTGTTAAATGAAGTTTTACTATGAAGAGGAACACAGTTATCTCAAGGCCCTCACTGAGGTCAGTGAAGGCTTGACTCAGTTTCTCTTTGGGTTTTCCATATTACAGAAACTCACAGAATAAACAGTAATTGCTCCTTCTGCACTGGCAGGTGTCCTTAAACTGAGAAAAGTCATCCAGGTATTACAATAAAGTGCTCAACTTTAGGTCAAGGCTTAGAAAGGGAGATCTGGCTCCACCCCAACTAGGATGTTTAAGTTAATTATTTCAAGATATGCCTTTAAAAGATACTAATAATATTCAAGAAAGCATTATTGAAATTGCCCACTTTAAGTATGGGTTGCTGATAAAAGACCTTAGAAGGAATGATTTAACTTCTGAACTCCTTCCATTTGAGCACCAAAGTGACCATTCTTCAGCAGGTGGTAACTTCCACCTTCTCCATAGGCTGTGAAAGACCTGGGAATGCCAGCAAAGCATGAATAAAAGCACCCAGACATGGGCAGGCTACTGCACAGCAATAAGTTGTAACTAGCAGTGAATTAACTGAGATGAGTGCTCTGTAAGGAAAGGTGGGGGGGGGCAGGGAGGGGGAATCATCTTTCAGTAAGCAAGCATTTGGACATTTAAAAGTCAGGTTTAAATATCCTCTCTGAGATGACACAGGCACATAGAACTGAGACAGCAACAGCTTAGATGTTATATTTGTCTAATTGTTCAAAGAAGACTCGTCAGAAGGTCAAATATCCCTGCCATAGAAAATACTCAGTAAAAAAATACTGAGATTCTTTTCATCCCAGACTTGAAACAATCACATTGTTGTGTTTTACTTGATATCCTTGTTGATAAGATAAATTAATTAAAAAAATCCATGACATTCAACTGGAGTATCAAGGTATTTCCTTCAGTTTTTGAGAGTAGATAGGGCTCCTTAGATCTGCATATACTATATGCCATATTTTGCAGCTAAGAATAAACTCATGATTTTGGCAAGGAAGACTTCAGGAACATTCTGCACAGGAAATTAAGTTAGAAATCTCGACCAGATGCAAAGCCTCCAAGTGCCATGAAACTATCCAGTTATCAGAAAAAATCTGACAGAGGACTGTCTATAAAGTCTCATACTGTACAACAAGTTCTGCAGTAAGTCATTAAGCAAGCACATTCATTCCCAGGCATGCAGGTTGTGTTATTCATTATTGCAGGTGTCAGCAGCATGACGTGTCTGGCACAACAAGCGCTGCATATGAAGATTTGTTGGTAGAGCTTAAGTGATTGATAAGTGCTGAGCCTTTGTAGATGATGTTTTCCAGAAAAACAGCCATAAAAGCTTAGTGGAATGAGAACGTAAAAGCAAACACTCACGGCATACACAGATCTCAAAGTAAGCAGTGTAAAAAGCCCGACTTTCTTAACTAGGAGAAGCAGCAAAATGGATTTCTTTCTTTTTAAGAAATCTTATTGGTTGAAGCAGAAGTCAATACAGGAATGACAGGGATAGGCTACACTGACTAGTGGCAGGAAAACAATCTGCACAGAGGTCCCATGGAGGCAAATACACTCAGTTCTCTCCACCCTGAGCTCAGATTTGCTCAGTCACATCACCACAGGGACATGTCACTACCAAAATGAATATAACTACAAGACCAATGAAAGGCGGGAACAGTCTGGCATCCTGACAGCTTCAAGCTTTGCACAAATTTCCTCAGAAGGACAACACTATTCCTCAGGCAGAAGAAAAGCAAATACAATTCTGCTATGCAAAAGACTAGCCCTGTTAGGCAACCTGTTTCAAGAGATCCATTTTATATCCTAAGAACACAGTTCTGTTTCATTTTTATTATGCCAGTTCCACTCACTGGCCAATTTATTAAATTCTTTAGGTACCAGCTTTATATACTGAAATCACAGAAACTAGGACCAGATCAAACACTTGGTGGAGGGACTCCTTCACATCCCTAGTTGTCCGCAGTCTTCAAGCCATAAGCAAGGCTGTATGGCACAAGACACAGCTGCAGCAAGTTGGCTGCCCAGCGGCATAAGCATGGGTTAATGGATCCAGCCTGGGCTGGGGCTACGCTCAGCCTCTAAAACTGCAGTGCAATGAACAGGTCTGCCATTCCTGTATAAAATGTGTGTAAAACAGACATGCAGGGTAATTTATGAAACCCACGTGACAACAATCCATGCACATATTTGCTAGAAAGCTGAAATGCTGTACCAAGAAGAAGAATGCTGGCATTACCACTAGTTAGTACAAACTGCTGGTGTGGAGAACTGCTAGCTTAGAGCGCTTTCAGAATTTTGAATTATCCACTCAATAGCATCCCACCCCTAGAGTAACACAAAAAAATTTACAAAAAATGGCAAATGATTTTTTCATTGTCATCAAAAATAAAAATGCATCACCTGCCACTGCTACCTCAGAGCAAAATCTCAATAATTCCTATTTCTTCAGAACAACAAAATGTTTTTCAGTAACTCTCATGAACTTTAAGAGGGGTGCTTAGAGCACAGAGGCACAGCACAGCATGCAAGAAGGGCTGGCAGTAGCACAGTAGGTACTGGCTAGCAAAGAAAGGGTTGGTAATAGCAATTACAAATTCTTGCGAAGTTCAAAATCTCTAGAAACTTTTCAGTGAAATACACAGACAAGAAGGTCTTTCTGATTTGCAAGAAGCTTGTGAGCCAGTATGCTCCTTGAAAATGGCAGAACAGAACAATCTTTAACAGAAATTGAGCCCTCTCACAGGCAACACTTCAACGGGTACCAAGAAATACTTACAGTTTGTCTGACTTCAGTAGAGACGTGCAAATGTAACCAATGCCTCAAGAGGAATTTGGTCAGCATTTTTAAGTGTGCCTGACTTGATCTGGCACACCAGCCAACTAGACAGTGCTTTGCTACCTCTGGGTCAGCCTGTAAAGTTTGGTTGTGAGCCAGGGTTTGTTCTTCTCTTTCAAGAATATACACCCCACACAGACTTTTAAGTGGAAACTGGATCAGAACAAAACTGTAATTTAACTGAAATACCTTCCATTTCAAACAAACACAGAAAGCACCCAGCTAGGTAAAGGTACTCTTCAGTGTCTAGAAATGACCCATCACTCCTTCCCCACCCCCTGATTTTAACATGTTTTCCTCTCACCTTAGGAGAAGCACACAGGAGGGTGGAAAAGGAGACTTTCTCCTTTCTATCTAGTTGGTCCTATCAAGTTGGCTTACACTGGCTTGGTCAATGAGCATCTCTCACAAGGATGAGGGGCTGGCAGAAGCACAGGATCCCTGGCATAGTGGGAGTTACCTGCACCAGACTCCCACTGTGCTGAATGTCTCCAGCAATGCAGAGCACAAACTCAAACTCCAGGTGCACTCATCCTGCTGTTAGGCAGCAAGTCCTAAGCTTCTCTAGCAATTCCATTTCTTCCCCAAAGAACTGGACGACAAAGTGCCCAAGAATAAGCACTCCCATAGCTCTGCCTGTGCTGAAGTGCAGCTCCATGACTGCAAGCCAAGTACAAAAAGAAAGCACAGGACAGAGGAGTCAGTGCAGTGTTACCCAGGAGAGCCAGCATAATCTCACCTCTTCAAAGAATATGCTTCTGCTTACACTACATTACTCTCAGCCAAAGGCGAGGAAACAGCTCAATAATGGATAGGAACTGGAACAACTGACAAAGCAGCATATAAAATATACTGGTATTAACTGACAAATCCACATTATAAAGGCTGAAAGTGAAGTTACATTCCCTTCTAGCACTAACTCTTAGAAATAGGAGGTTAGTGTTTAAAAAAGTACTTTGGAAAACAAAAAAAACCAAACCCCAACTAATACAGGTCGTATGCTATCTGTAACTGTAACATACACATAGAAGCTTGTTTGTTCTGCTGTGCAGTTCTAGTTGAAAAACAAAGATTTAGTAGTGACACCTTTTCCTACTTTGGGAAATTATATTCTACTTGCTGAGGTTCTATAAAAAATCAGTTGAAACACTGAGCACAAAATCTAGAGAAATTAAATATAACATTCAACACACACCATTGACAATTACTATTTCAAAAAAAAGAACGACTGGGTGGGGGAGGAGAGGGAGATAACAGAATAAAGATGTACCTTTCTGGCATTAGAAGATATTGTGTTTGCCATCAAGCTTTCCAGATAACTGCTCAAGCTAATGCCTTTAACAGTAATAATCGCTTCTTGAGTTAACACAGTCCTGTAAGAGAATAAAGAAAGGTTAACACCTAAAATGAACTGGACTAACAAATCATCTCTGATACACAAAGATGCACACAAATATCCCTACTTACTTTTCCGGGTTTTCTGGATGAGGTGTGTAAACCAGTCTCTCGTCAACAGACACCAAGTTTGTGAGTGTAATCTTAAGAACAAAAACAGAGCTGAAATCCTCACTTCCCACCTTTCATTTTTCTGTTATCAGCAGCACTACTCAATAGCAGAGCACTCAATTTAATGTCAGAGTGTACACAGAAGATAAAACCCAGAACACAGTCAATGAAAAGACCTATAAAGGGTGATGCATCTTCTCCTATCCTTGATCTAATTATATCAAAGTTCCCATTCACAGCACAGAGCACCAACAGCTTTCTCTGAATGTCGAGTCTGATTTATGGCCAGTGATTCAGAGGCTCTTCCAGATCACAATAATACTACCTGGACTAGTCAGAAAATTAATACTCAGAAAGACAATGCCTCTTGTACAGAGACAAGGCCCTCCCTACAGACAGCCCCATTTTAAATCTCATAGTTATGAGTTCCCAGGATACCAAAATATACCACAATACTTCATTTACATTCTATGAAAAATGGCATTTCAAATTAAAACTTTAGTTGTAAATGGCAGAACTCATTCATCTAAAATTCAGACTATTCTACATGCATTCTGAGAAATAATCTTGCATTAAAAACAGAATCACAAATGTTTGATGATGAAGTATTTAAATTTCCTATTTATGAGAAGAAGAAAAAGAGTCATCTAAGATACTGACTAAGACATGGAAATTGTTGCTTCTGATGAAAGACATGGACACATTTCTAATCTAAATTTTAAGAGCAAAACATTCAGCTTCCAGAACTAATTACCAGAAACTTCTTAAGACACCACTCACATTAGTTGAGCAAAGCTCCATCTTTTTCTTCACTGGATCTACCACAGAATGTTCCTCAATGTAAGTCAGAGTTCTACTTGTTCCTAATATCTGAAGGAGAAAAAAAAAAGTTAAGTACCAAAATCAAAGAAACAAACTAAACCTTAAGACACACAAATGCCAAGTTCTCAGTGACCCCAAATAAATAATTTTGGATACCGGACGACTGTCATCAGTGGCGAGACTTCATTGTCTAGATTGTATCAGCCATAGAGCATGGCACAGACCAGCCTGGAAGGCATTTACAGACATACACAAATTTAAGCTTTCATTTTGAAGTCAGCTCCAATTCAGAGGATGACATAAAAGTGCATCACACCCTTAATAACGAATGAAGGCTGCAAAACTGTACCGCTTTTACAATACTGGGCAATCCCCACTCCGTGCTGAGAAGACGGTGGCTGTGCAACCTCCCCTGGTTATCCAGGCTCCTGTCGAGGACATCTACTCCTACCACACATGGATTCATCGGGTTGGGGTACTTCCTCATAGCAGCTTTGATCACGGTATCCCAGGGATGCCTGTAAAAGGAAGAGGTGAGGGTATTTGTAACTATTTCTTATTCAATTGCAAGTATTCAGATGATACTAAATCAGGATATAGGTTGTGCAATATGGTACAAGCTGTACAACTTCATAGCTCCCTGAAGTCCCTTTGGAATACAGTTATGCTTGAAAAGGCAATAAGAAAGTACTGACACACAAACAGGAGAAAAAATAAATTCTCTCCAGAGTGAACCAAGGAATTATTAATGCAAGACCATGAAAAATGAAGGCAAGGGGCAAATCACTCATCGCTACCAGTGACATTCCAAGTAGTGACCACAGAGATGGTGGAAATCAGCTCATTCCGCAATACAACCAGGAAAGCAACCCAACCTAACACTAAAACTTGCCCTGTTTTGAGAAGAGGGCTGGACTAGATGACCTCCACCATAAATTCTTCTGTAAAACTACAGAGGAAATCAATACATTCTGCTCCTTCCTACAGCAAAAAAAAGCAAAGTGAAATTAAATTCTGCTAAAGAAAGGATAATTGGGAAGTTCAAACTATAGAAACATATTTTTAAAAACATCATCAGCTCACAGCCTTATGTCTACACCTACACTACTGCTTCCAGCAGTTTGTTAGCATGAATTCCACTTATAGATATTCTTCTCAGAACTGTTTTTATGAAACAAATTTTGATAACCTCAAACCCCTGGGATCAGAACAGTCCTGCTACTAAAGGCAAGATGGTCCACATGGCTCTTGTGGTACTTCAGATATTTTCTTCTGAAACAGAAGAGGCTACAGAAATCATGGGCTTGATCCAATATAGAAATTCTGTCCCTAATTACTTCTATATTCAGAATAACTGAGTGTCCTGACTCTCCTTACAGCCTTTAAAGGTATGTTTAAAAATTCAACAATTGGTATCTAACTTAAGAAGGCTTAGGGGTGCCAACTTGTACTTAAGAGTTGCCCTTAGGGCCCTAAATGGATTTTGCTTTAGTCTTAAAATAGACTGGTACAGGAGGGCACTGACAGTACAGCAGTACAAGAACAAACAGAAAGGTGGGAAAATAAGATTTTTTTCTAACAAAAAAAAGATGTCAGAAAGCTTTATTGGTGCAAGCAGGAGAAATGAGCCCCCAATTCCTGCAGCAGAAGGAGGGCTGGAGGATTGTTCCTTGTTCCATCTTCAGTGACTATATACCTCCATCAACAGAAGATACACAAACTGAAAATGACAAAATTCTGTTATATGTCCCTAAGGGATTGAGTCAGAGATCTGATAAGGCACAGCAATATTTTATTAACCATTCAAATGAATTATCTACACCCACACACATTACACCATAAGATGGGGGTGTTCTGATACAGAACTTGATGAGAAAATGTCAAATAAAAATAGCTTTTGCATTCCCTAGGTGACAGATACTCATCCCAAACTCAGGAGTTGTGTCGCGCTTGAGCAGCCTCTGCCTGATTCTTACTGTTAGAAACCACAGCTCACTTACACCAGACCAATGCTGAAGTTGAGCACTGAGTACCTGCATCAGCGAAAGGAATTCAGTTGCGTTGAGGCAATTAAAGAAATTTGGAGCAACACATATGGGATATTTTGTAAATATTTTAAGAACTATCACCCCCGGTGCTCTTCGGGCTTCAAGACTGTTAGGACACCTGCAGCAGAGGAGTCATCGGCGGTGGCATTCCCAGAACTGCACCGGCACTGCTGAGCCCTCCAGGTCAGCTCCCTGGTACAGCTTGTTACACACTTCCTGATACTTTTCCCTGTTGTTTCCTCGCTACACAAGGGTTGCTGTGGATGGCCAGAACCACGTTCCATGCAGAAAAGCACTGACGGAAAGAGCTCTTACACAGAGAGCTGGCTGCTGGGCACCTCAGGGTACCTGAGGCTAAGGTAAAGGACACAGTCACTGTCCGTCCCTCGTGGAATATATAATCGACTACATCAGTAGTTTGGGGTTAATTTTTATTTATAGTGTGAAAGTTATTTTTCCTTAACAATCCAGTGGTTTATCAAGCCATCACGCTGTCAAGCCAGCTCTACCACACCATCCTGTTGGAATGCTATTCCCGAGGTAGGAGAAGCCCTGGCGCGGCGTCCGGCCGCGCAGGAAGGAGCTCGAGGGATGCAGGACCGGCACTACCGAAGCCCGTTCCCGGCCTTCCTCCTCCTCCTCCTCCTCTTTCGGCCGCACCCGCAGCATTCCTATTTCCGCCGTCACGCCGGCGTGGCCCGGCTCATCCCCCAAAGCCGGCCCTGTGAAGCGCGCCCGGGGGTCTCGCCGCGCCCTCCGGCCCTCCCTGCCCGGCCCTCTCACCCGAATACGTGCTCCGAGCTCCAGATCTTCATGGCCGCTCCCGGTGAGTCCCCTCAGAGGCCGGCGGGAAGGGCGGGAAGGGCGGGAAGGAGGGCGCGCGGCGGCGGTGCCCGACGGTCTGACAGCCCCGCGCCCGGCGAGCGCGAGCGGTCGCGGGGAGGGGGGCGGGGCG
>VZTX01007768.1:0-72341 GCA_013400915.1 Pardalotus punctatus | reverse complement strand
GGGTTTGGGTTTCTTCGAGCTCCCTGCAGGCAGCGGGTCCGTGCTGGGCTCCCGGAGCTGCGGCCACTCCGCCCGGCCAGCACAACCTGCTCTTGCCATGTAGCGGCAAAATCACCCCGGAGGGCTCAGAACTGGACTGGGCAGCTGAGCATGGGGTCAGGAAGGGAACGGGAGTGAGGGTTTGTGCCATTCAAGCAGCTTTTTTTTTTCGGTGGGGTTGGTGCCCGGGGCTCAGCCTGGCAGTGACATCCCCAGCGTGAACCGGCCGTGCCAAACGCGCTGTGCCAGCAGCAGAACCCAGGGCTGGAGGTGCAAATCCCCTGCACGGCCACCCTAAAGTCACTGCTGGGGTTTCACAGCAGGAGCAGCTCGGGCTCGGTGGCACTGGCGTGGTTTGATGTCACCCACAGCAAAGCCCTGACCTCCCTCTGGGTTCCTGCTCCTCCCCAGTGCCACCCCTGTCTGTGCTGGGAAAGCTCTCGGTGTCCAAAAGTGCCCAGGGTCAGGTTTGGGCTCTTTGCACCTCGGGAATTCGGTGCCGATAGAACTGCGGAGCGTTGCCACTTCCTTTTTATATTTCTCTCCCCACATTGTCATTTCTGTGGAATTCGGGAGTGATGACAGGATTTGCTTTCTGTTTAGTACGGGAGTGTTTAAAATAAACCCAAAATGTGAAGAGGGCACGTTCCCGTCTGCTCGGCTCTCCGGGCCAGGCTGGAATGGCAGAAGTGAACCCAAATTGCTCTGATTCCCTGGGGATGGTGGGGAGAGCTCTGCCCCCTCCCCAAATCCCCCTGGGATCCCACAGCAGCCCCAGGAAGCCCATCCCTCCCCACCCCAGCAGACAGCACCCTGCAAAGCCTCCCAAAAACAGAACTGGCAGCTTTTGTGGGGATTAAAATACCGCAAGATCTGCTGCGTTTTTGTTTTTAAAAATGCCTGAATGCATTAGCATTGATTTATTTTCAATACAAGCAGCCACCTGTGAGCTTTGGATATTATTTCTGTTTGTTCCCTTTGGCAGAGGAGGGTCTTCAGTGGTGGGCTTTGCCCCCAGGGCAGTAAATATTGCCTTTCCTCAGTCTCCTGTGCTGCTGCACATATTGTAGGGGGCCTAAAGAGCTGGGAAAAACCTTGTATTTGGTTTTTTAACTTTTCTCTTTTTTTTTTCTTTTCTTTTTTTTTGAGACCTCAGCCTGTTCAGTGCCTGGAGAATGAGCAGGAGGTTCAAGGTCACAGGTGATGACAGCAGTGTCCTCTCTCTCCCCGGAGCGCTCCTCCCTGAACCACTCTCTCAGCAATGTTTCCAGTCACCTTGCCCACATAATGAAGGTACAGGCAGCAACTCACTAAGCAAATGAGCCCCTCCTATAATTCCATTTGCTTATGCTGCTTATTTTTCTCCTGCATAATTATTTTTAAAGGAAAATTTAATTTTGTTTAATGGGAACAAAGTTTAACACTCCGTACGCTTTGTCTTCCGCAGCTTCCATCTGGTGAGCTTCTTTTCCTGGATTTTTTTTTTTCCTAATTATTTTTAAACCAGCCCAGTAAATTGTGTGTGGTTAAGAGGCACTTCTCATTAAGATGAAATACTTTGATCTCGTAGGATCATCTGTTTTTAAAAAGGTAATGATATCCTACATTTTTTTTTCTCCCAGTGAACCCAATCTCAGCGGTGAGAGCTGCCCAGGTGTGAACTGGGTGCAGCAATCAGAGCCCATCAGAAATAAAAAAGGGGTCAGGAGAAGATCTCTGAGAGGGCACAGCAGGGACCATTAAGAAGTAAGTGGCAAATCATCTCAGGAAAGGGAAACATTTAACCTGGTTATTTATTTATTTTTAAGTACAGATGGTTGGGGGGTGGGGGGGAAGGCTGCAAGAAGACCAAGAGGCTTGGGAATGCTATATATAACTGTACAGCTGTTTCCTTCAGGTGTTATAGCTCAGGAACGTAGGATGATTAATTTTGAAAGTTGAAATGTATAGCGGATTCTGATTACATCTGAGTGTCTATAATTTAGCTACTTAGTAAAATTAACTTGACGTTTTTAGTGAGCTGTGAGGACAATAATGTGTGAAGAGACTGAAGAACAAGTTTGACTGCACGCTCTTCCCTTACCTCCCCCTCTCCCCTTTTTCCAATTCCCCAAGTTTATTTTTAACTTTTCCCGTTTTCCCCGAATCCAGAGGAATGGGTCTGGCTCCCCCTGCTGGCAGCCACGGGCAGCGCGGCTCCGGGCTGAATTCCGGGAATCCCAAGAAAATTGGGATTTCCGAGGCATAGAACACTTCCCAGGCACGGCTGTGGGAGCCCCTCGAAATCCATCTGTGCGCTTCAGACAAGGTCTGTGCTGGGAAATTCCAAAGCAGGACCAAGCAGGGACCATGGAAAGGGCACCTCGAAGTGCAGGGCTTTAGGTTGGCTTTCTCCAATAAAAACCCACGGGCACAGAGGGTGTGGAAGTAAGGAATGGGAGAGACCATCCCCAATGCTGAGGAGAGATAACGTGAGCCATCTCCTTTGAGGGAAGGTTCCAGGGTGACCTCACTGTGGCCTTTCAGAACCTGACGGGAGCTACAAGAAAGACTGGGGTGACAGGACAAGGGGGAACGGCTTTGAACTCAGAGAGAGGAGGTTTACACTGGATATTAGGAAAAATTTTCTCCCTGGGAGGATGGTGAGGCACTGGCACAGGCCCTGGCAGTGTCCGAGGCTGGGCTGGACAGGGTGTGGAGCGCCCTGGGATGGTGGAAGGTGTCCCTGCCATGGCAGGAGGGGACGGGATGGCTGCAAGGTCCGGCAGTGCTGTGCAGGGAACAGCCCCAGCTCTCCCCATGGCCCCACCTCGAAGCACAAACTCAGATTTCTCTGGAAGCCCCAAAAAGCACCAATGTAACCCCAGTGCTGAGTGAAGATCTCCCAGCCCTGGTGCTTGGATGCCAAGGGCAAATTTTCTTGTACAACGGGGACATCACCAGCTTGAGGGGGACAAAACACCGCGTTTTGTGTGAAATCAGTTCAATAAAGCCATGCTTGCACCACCAAGTCTGCTTTTGTAACCAAAAATCACTTCAAATTATGGCCTTGTTAGTGTTAAACTGAACTATTTTCCCAGTTCACTTTGAGTCACTCAGGAAATAAATGATCTGAGGTGGCTGCTTTGGTCAGTAATGCCCAAAGTCTGAGGTTTTAAACAAAACGACACAAACACATTTGTGATTATTTTTCATTTTAATTGTCTGACTCTAAGTAACATTTTCAGACACAGCATCAATCTAAGTACCTAACACAAAGCCTAGCATCAGGCAGCTTCCAGAAGAACCTTCCAGAGATGGTTAAAATGCTTTAAAATATTAAACATTTTTCACATTGTTACAAAACAATGACAACTGGCAGTATTTTTTTTCTTAACCTACATTCTTTTAGCAGGAGAAGAACAGTGGAAGGTAGATCACATTCTTGATTCTTTCAGGACCTGTTTGACTACAACAACAAATAGTTTTATAACATGACAAGTACAAATATAAAATTTCAAATGTGCCAGCTTTAAAAAAATCTGGATTTTTCCTCAATACCTGCAGTACCTTGCTTCTGTAATAAATATTAAAAACCATCTTTACATTACAGAAAATGTTAAATAAGTTATTTACCAAAATGTGTCCTTTTTTGTCCTTTTTTTTTTTTTGGTCAAAGGCTGATTCCATTAAAAGAGCTGAACAAACATTTTTTACATCAATAAATAGTAAGGCAGCACGAAGCAAACAACACTCACAGGACCAGTCTCTGTTAGCAGAACTTTCTCCTTCAGAGAATCCTCTTTTTGCTGGTGTAGGAAGGTGATTTTTGATTCTCAGCTGGTGGAACCTGGTTAGAAAAGCAATAATTATTTATTATTATTGCACACTCCTTCAATGCCCACAATTTGTCCCTGCTGCACCAGGATGTGCAAACAGGAGCTCTTGTGTTCAGCAGATCTTCAAATTAAAGCGATAAGACTCCTGTAAGCAGAAAGATTGTTTTATGTCATCACTCTGCAGCTCAGACAGGGCTGAGAGCAGCACAGCAGCTGCAGAGGGAAGTGTGGATGCTGAGGGAGAAGGGATGCATGGAAAAGGTCAGAGGGAAATTGAAGGAGGGGCTGGCAATTGCAGTTATTCAGAGTGGAGGATGGGTTTAGGAGTCGAGGAATGCACTGCATCCTTCTGGAGTAAAGTGTGAAAATTCTGGGAGAAATCAAATGTGAGCAGCGGGAGCTTCAGCACTGCCAGGGACTGAACACCCTGCACCAGCACAGAGCTGCCTCCAAAAGCTTCCCCTGCTGGGGCCAGGCTTAAAAAATCAAAACACACCAGTGGCTAACAGGCCCCAGCTTTAAATGAGGGTGTCTGTGTGAGCAGCAGGCAAGGTTATCAGGCTGTGATCCCCTGGAAATGAACTGCTGGAAGATGATGACAGACATGAATATTAATCTAGGGGAAGCATCAGGAAGGAGCGGGTTTAGCTGTTTATGTGGTCAGTCATAAAACTCTTAATTCAGCCATCAAACACAGCAGGCTATTTATCACACTAAACTGCTGTCACCCAGACCTGATTAGGTAGCAAAGCTAAAGCAAATCAGACTAATTCTGCAAAATCCTCCTGACACAGCACTGTGTGTCAATGACTGGCACAGACCAAGGAATTCAACACAAGCAAAAATTTTACTTACTTCCAGGTTTCCTCTAGCCTTCTTCAAGACATCATGAGTTAAAACCACTGGAAAGAAAGAGGAGATTTAAAAGAGTAATGCGAGTCTTTCTAAATTCCCCGTATTTGTCTAATGAGTAAATATGAAATAATGTCTGAGCAGGAGGATTCCCTCAGGACCGCAGGTCTGGAGCTTTGCCACCCCTGGAATGCCATTTCCTACTCCTGGCCTGCATTCCACAATCTGCTTTTCAAACCTAACCATCCTGGAAGTGTTTTTAAAGTTCTTCTGCCACAGGAAACAGGCAAAGCTCAGCACTGCATGTCCCACCCCGGGTATGCACTGCCACCCTCCATCCAAGCCATACAGGAAAATTTCCTGTTCATTTTAAGGGGAGCAGGTGCATGCTCTAACTCCAGTTTGATCCTGTATCTTGCATGGGCTGGGGAGGGCAGTGAGGAGAGGGAGAAGAGGACAGATGGCAGAAGAAGTCAGCCAGATCCCCCAGCAATTCGGACAAAACAAACTCTCTGTGCCATGGGGGAACCAAAAATCAGTGGCCTGCTCCGAAGGGTTCCAGCTTTTCTCCATTCATCCGGTCCAGTCTGTCTCTGTGGGGCCAGCAGAATATGGAGGAGGGGGTGTTTTCAAACCAAAAGTGGTATTTAGAAATGTCAGGTTAAATATGTGAGTCTCTAATCTGTGTCAGCTCCCTGACTGCTGAAATGCACCACTCACCAGCACCAATTTGATATTCCGGTCTCAAAAATAAACAATTTAGCCATAATAAAGATTTTTCACTACAACAGTAAGAAGCCAACAACTCCAAGGGTAGAGCTGTCACAAGATAATTACACCCTTGGCAGATTACTGCAATTTGGCACTGCATTGTTCCACATTCAGAGGTTCAGACAAGGTTTATAAGCAATGAGATCTCTCGCCAGAGAAAGCACACAGAAGACTCTGAGCCACGAGAATGTTCCAGCCTCTGCCTCTAAATATATTTAGGAATGTTCAGCTAAATAACAGAGGGAAGCTGAATATCCTCAGTGGAGCAGGCAGGTAACAGGATGTGTGCAGAATGAAGGCAGGCAAGGTCACCCACTGCAGTGCTTTTCCTTTCTTGCTAGCAAAAGGAGAAGGGAAGAAATCTCAAAACCAAGTGTAAACATCCTGATAAAATCCAGCAGCTTCAGGTGATCCCCCAGTTTTGCTGTGTGTTTGGCCAGGAATTTGTGTACAGATGTGAATTAGAAACATTTCTGAAATTGCTCTTTTAAGGCAAAGGCAACTTGACATCCATAATTCCCATAATCAATGAAGCTTAGAGGAAATCATATCCAGGTCTTTTTCTGTGGCAGAGTGCTCTCTGCTCATAAGAGCTCTGCTAGTTAAATTCATTTCACCTGGCAAACTAGATTTTTCTAAATCAAAAATATTAAATTCAGCCCATGAAGAGAATTTGGAAGCTGTGCCACTGCTGGCACAGCTGCTGCTCTCCAGGCAGATATTTGCATTACAGAGATTTCAGAAAATGCAGGTTTCGGATTCTCAGCACCTCATTCAGAGGAGGCTGAATGCCCTGGAAAGAGTGAGCAGATTTAGGGGAGCAGGCACTGCTTGCTTTTGGGAAGTGTGGGTGGGTGGGGTGGCTCAGGGGTAACAATTTGGCTCTAAGGATAAAATCTCGGTTGATTTATACCCGGCCAGCTCTGAAATTACCCTGTGTGTCTGAGATGACACTGGAACTGGACAAACTAGACCAGTCAATCTACCCCAGGGATATTATTTGGAAAGACAGAATAGCTCTGATTTTCACATGACAACCCCAAACTGAGCTGTTTGGCTCTAAAACTTGAATAAAACATAATTTATGATTTAATACAAGTAATTTGTACACATTTAATAAAGCAATTCTGAAAGAAGTGACCAAACACCAGCCTATAAATGCTGGAAACAACAAAAATCTCCAGGCAGAAAATATATGAGCCTTAGATATAAAAATTACAGGCCATGGAGCAAAATAACACTTATCACTCTACACTGCATTTAAATTACTTGAGCAACATATAATATTATGGATATTTTTATAACTTTGTATGGTGTGGAAAATTTTCCAGTCTAGATTAATTACTAATAACACAAGTGCCACTCCAGCACAGACTAATGAGCCATTCAGTCCCACCACTTCAGAGAAGGTAGAATGGAATTTTTGAAATTCGTTTTTTTAAAGATAAAAATTAACTCCCCCTCCCACAATACACATATTGCTGCAGCATGTCAGTAAAGGAGAGCTCCATTCAGATCTCTTCTGGTGGGTGATTAAAGTCTAAAGCAGCAGAGATGGATCTCTTCAAACAGACACCTGGCTTAACACAGCTACAATATTGCCCACGGCCCACTTGTTCTCATGTTTCCAGATAATTTTCTAGATGTGGACTGCTAAGGGTAAAATTTAATTTCACAGCATGCCCTAGTTTTTTGTTAAAAAATTACTCATAGCAAGCTTTTGTTTCCCTTATTCTGAGCCTTGTGTTCCTGCATTTCTCAGTGTGGTGCAGAGCTCATTGCAGGGCAGCACCTCAGAAAATGTAAAAGTCTACCTCCACATTTATTAGGACTGAGGCAAAATCACAATTTTGACAATGCCAAAAACTTTGACTGAAGAGGTCTATGGCAACAGTAACTTCACCTCTGTCCAGAACTGCTGTAAGAAAGGAAAAATAGTGTCCATAATGGAAAAAGCCAAGCAGGAATTAGTGGCAGCTGCATGGATTGATACATTATAAGTGTTCTGTGTAAAACCAGGAACTGCTTCCCGTGATATTCCCTGCAGCCTTTTGGACTTTGGGCAACTTCTGTGCACTAGAATGAGGCTCCATCAGTCCAGGACAGCCTGAGCCTCAGGAGCTGTTTGTCACAGCTGGGAGCACAAGAGAACACCCATTTTAAAGGTAGCCACTGACTACAAAACTAAAATCAGAATCATTATTATGAAGCACAAACTCACACTGGTCAATGATGACTTTCTCCATGTTTTCCTTCAGCTGGTTTGTGGAGTGCAGGCGTTTCACGGTGCTGTGCAACTTCTTCTCTTGCTCAGACAGTTTCTTACGTAACCTAAATATTTCTGCTTTCATTCCTTCTTCCTAAATTGAGAGAAGAAAACATGATATTAAACTATTAGCTAAAAGTACTTTCCACATTGGGAATTGCTCATTATTTCTGTACAAGTACCCTCAAGCTTCCTTGGAATACCAACAACTTAAAGGAGTGAAAGACCACCAAGCCCTGTCCTTCCACATTCACATCCCCCATGACAGGAGATTCTATGACACAACTACAATTCTTAACTGGATTTTAATGCAAGTAATTTTTCTATTAGACTGTGTAAAGTCTATTAGACTGGGGCCCATTTTTGTTTCTAAACTAGAGAAGATAAGGAAGGCCAGTGCTATGGGATCAGTGTCCTGTCTGCCAGGTCCAGTTTCTCCTTGTGTTGTCAATGGTTGACACTGCCTTTACCAAAGCCTTAAAAGGCACTGGGACAGTTTAATTGCAAAGTTATTTAACAGTATCATTATTGAAGTTCACTTTTCACCACCAATTCCAGCCAAGTTCTGATCAGTGACTTGTAAAACAGGACTGAGTAGCCCTGGCACATCTGCCAGCATCACTGATTTGGGTCCTTGTGCAGACTTCAGCTTGGATATTTTTTCCTTGTTGTGCCACTTGTTAAGTAATAAATCTTCTGGAATTTGCCCCCAGAATTTATCTTTGCAGAACTGATTACTCACAACTCCTGTGGGGCTGCTGAGAAGGCACTGAATGCTCAGAATCTTTTAGAATCAAACTTCAGGAGAGAGACATTCTTTCATATTCTGCATTTAAGACATCAGAAGCAATCTAATGACCTTAAGATCTCGGGGTGTTGGATAAGAAACTCTAGCAAAGATTCTATCAGGCTCTAATTAGCAGCATCCTGGGAACTCAGATCCTCACACACATTAAGCTCAGACTTTCAGAAGTCTGACCCAAATCAAGGTGATCAGTGACAGGAAAGCAGGGGATGCATTCCCCACCTCCTGCAAGCCCTGAGAGTGTGGGATTTGTTCAGTCACTGCAATCCAGGGCAGCAGGGAGCTGTCTGTATGGATTACACACACGAGGGTAAAAATGGAACTACACACTCTTGCCAAGGCATCCCAAATCCGGAGCTGAAACATCAGTGAATGTATCAGACAGCAAACTTCACTCCTACTGCTTTTGTGATTTTATATATTTAAAGATGCTAAAAAAATATCACCAAAAATGTTATGAAATCATATATAAAATGTTTGTTTTCCTAAAGTTCAAGGTTTTTTTTTTTTTCAGGAATATCCTGCTTCCTTTAATAAACACATACAAAAACCTCAGTGAAAACACTAAAGATTTATTTTAAAGCCAGAGTTTGAAACAGTTTCATTGCTGAGTGGTGGTATTCTGACAGCAGAGATAATTCATTCCTCATTTAGTTTACTTTCATTCATTTGCATAGTGCAATCCTTTTTAGTTAAAAGTGTTATAAAACTTGGCTTGGGGTTTTGTCACACTTTTACAAAAGCTTCCTCTTTTACAGCTTTGGCATCAAGAACGTAAAAGAAAATGGAGCTGAGATTACATCAAAGTTGCTGATGTTTCTCTTCTCACTGATACACACATAATCAAACTGAATTTGGTTCAAATAACAGGGAGCCCCAACCTTTTCTTGTTGAGGTGGAGCATTTGCCATCTGCCTGGGTTTCCTGAATCTCATGTAACAGGGTCAGACAATACATCTTTCATACAAAGCAGGTTGTAAATTAACACCTGATGTTAATGTTAAAATACAACACGATCAGAACACGCTCAGCCTTAGCCTAAATCCACACGTGCAAAGACTGGAGTCAAGATTTTCCAAAGATCTTCCCAAATGACACACCTGTAAGTGGTGCATCTTCCTTGAGACATCCCAAGAGTCCAAAAATCCACCCCAAACCCCAACCAAACCAACAAAGCCCGGCTGAAGCCCAGCAGTACCTGAGTGCCCTGAGCAGTACCATGAGCAGCTTTCAGGGGAAGAGAAACTCTCCAGAGAAGCTTCAGGGAACGTGCAGCCTCCTCTAAAATCTGCTGTACAGTGTGAGTGTTTGTGGAAAAACCATGCAGGGATGCCTGGTCTGGTACCTGTATCATAGGATTAGAGACATTTTATATTTTATACTTAAACCATTATGAAAATGTAATCTTAATTAATGGGTTTAATCCAGCTGGTGTGATTTCATATTTAAGATAATGTACACAGCCATTGTGTGCCATAAAAACTAATTTGTTAGTTAACAAAGGCTGCTGAATTATGTATTATCTGAGAATTTCAGGGAGGGAGGGGATTTATCCTAATCAATAACCATGATTAACAATAGATTATATTTACTAGATTTGCTATGCCACATGGTAACAGTTGGCAACTCTCTTCTTTCTTCATTTGCATTTCGTGTCATGTTATTTGAAAGTCAATGATTACAGACATCAATTTAAGCAATATAGATGTTTCTTCCTTAGCAGACCCTTTAAACTGTTCCATTTAATGCTAAAATAACTATCAGGGCACACATAAAATGTTTTCCTCTGCTGACAGATGAGAAAACCAAATTGAAGGAATTGCATAAATGTAAAATAAAGGAGGGAAAGAATGCGAGGGGAGCAAATGAATTACCAAAGCAATGGTGCCACAGAAGGGGGAAGGGTAATGAAAGAAAAGCATTTGCAGTTCCTGCCCCATGCAGGATACAATCTGAATATTTATTTAGCATTGTTATCTAACCAGAATCCTCCTGTCACATAAAATATCCCATTTGCTAACTAGTCTGAAACTTCAGTGATGTAAAGCTTGATAGGAAACTGCAAATTGTGAAACTTACTGCTTTTATCTTTACACCAACAAAACAAGTTAAAAACTTAGAGAGATTACTTTTTCAGTCGTTATCAGTATGTTAACTAGGTCATTGGGAAATATATGATACTTCAGAGAATCTTAAGTGTCATTCAGGCATCACTTGACTGTGTGAGCACACATGTGATACCACAAAAAGAATTTCAGAATTGTTGCAGACTGCACCTTCAATAGCTTCACTAATTATAACTGCAAAAATAAGTAGCACGAATTTATCCCTGCAGTGAAGACCTTCTGTTTTCTGAAGAGCAGCAAGCATGGTTTTTACAACATTCACATTACCATAAAATCATAGGGGTGAAAAGGACCTTCATTAGACACTTAGTTTCCTTTCCCTCTCCAAGGCAGGAAAGCATTACATGGACTTTTTTCAAACATTGGCATCATCTATTCTTAAAATTGCCTCCAGTCAGTGTCTCTGAGCACCTTCCATGCCAGTGGTTCATTATTTTTACCACTGGCTGTTGTTTTCCATGCCTGAGCCAAGCCCTGCCTGTTGGGGTTTAGGTTTCTTAGTTCCTTATTAGATGCCACAGATTGTTCCTTCTCTTTAATTGAAGCTTGTAGGCAAATTCGTCTTTTCAAACCAGCCCAAATCTGCCATCATTAACCGTGCCCAAAAATTAGTATTACATAAGAGAAAATTAGCAGAAGTAAACACTAACTAGTTTTCCTTATTCTAGACAAAAAGGACTGACATTATTCAAGATAAAATAAACATTTTATTGGTTTAAGCATCTTTAAGACTGCAGCAAAAGCACTGTGAGTTCCTAATACGGACACAGAATGAGGGAAGGATGATACACTGAGTTCTAGAAGACACTATTTGATCATTAATGAGATATTAAAGTTTCTGGACTAGCTTATGATATTGCTGAAATGTTCAACTGATACCAGGAAGTGGAAAAATATTAAAAATCTTCCCTGAAATATGAATGTAATATGAAACAAGCCTCATCAGCATACATCAATCTTTACTGTACAGTTATAACCTGGTGATACCAAAAGACTGAATTCAACTAAATGGAGAACTTTATCAGCTCTGGATCACATTTCTTTTAATTGTCTCATATTTCCTGGGTTTATCTCAAGCCTTCATTATATGAAAATCTCAATTATTTTTATCCTTAGATTACATACCCTTAGTTGAAGCCCTCTCTAAAGCATTTTAGATTTTTACCCAGGGTTTTCTGCTGCTGCCTCTGTTTGGCTTTTTTATCATTTCCAGCACAACAAACACCAATTTCCACCGCAAAACCAAGCAGTTTTAGCTCATTCCAAGTTGAAAGTAAAAGTAAGACTGAT
Organism: Pardalotus punctatus; assembly: GCA_013400915.1. Taxonomy (NCBI): domain Eukaryota; kingdom Metazoa; phylum Chordata; class Aves; order Passeriformes; family Pardalotidae; genus Pardalotus; species Pardalotus punctatus. The sequence continues at coordinate 60,374 of VZTX01007768.1, read as the reverse complement.
TAAAGGACTAGAATTAACCAACTCAGAATCACACTGAGAGCATCTAGACAGTGACTGTGCCAAGCTTGAGGCGTCCTAAGCTATTCACTCAATTCTTCATTTTGCACCTCCGCGTAAAGCCCACCCTCCCTTCAAGGATTTCAGCGCTCACCTTCACTCCAGGCTCCTGCAGCTTGGTCCCAGCGAGCTCCCTGAGAGAAACCTCCATGTCTGCCAGCACCTGCTGCCCCTCTGAGATCTGCTTCCTCAGGGCATCGTAGTCCTCGATGAGACCCAGGACGTGCCGGCCGTTCCTGTCCGCCCACATCCGATGGCCGGGCACCAGCCGAGGGGTGCACGTCCTGCTGGAGCCCGAGGTGCTGCTGCACACAGAGGCCCTGTCTGCGTCCTCCTGAGGGGCTGGCTGAGCACCTGGGACAGAAATTTGGGTCATTTTTTCATCCTCACACACAGAATTCATTTATGCATGACTTCTGTTAAACAACAGGACTGGGTGTGCCTGGTTTCCCCACTGAAATGCAGCGTCCATTCTGCTGCTTCTGCAGCTTGCACATGTTCCTGCTGGCAGCAGGGCAGCTGCAGAGACTTTCTACATATAAAAAGGGAGCAGAAAAGCTGCATTATTAGATATTTACATGCATTAAAAAAACCCTTCCAGCTCTTCTGTTCTTTTGTTGCTGATGCTACACTTAGACTCGGGAAGCAGGGAAAACCAGCCAATTCTCTAGTACCGTGTCATGGATCTTCCAGTATTTACCTACTTTTATACCTGAGCATCTATTCAAACTTCAATGTATCTCCCAAAATCAAGCCACAGTCAAAAAATCCAAAATACATCCTGATGAACATATGTTAATTAACAAATGTAAGCTTCCCATTAACTCCACAAGAAGTATGACACTCTCCACAGCTGTACCAGACTGAAGACTGTCTCTATATCCCTCCTCTTCAGACCTTCCAAATTCCCTAAGCATCTATGAGGAAAGCTCATCTAAAAATTCAGCTGCTGACATTCCAAGGAGTCTTTCTGGTCAGTGTGGTTTTACCTGGATGTATGGAAAGCTGTTACTGCGCAGGGCACTTTAAGCAGCAAGGAGGAAGATTCTCGTGCCCTCTGCACCCCATGTACATCAATATTGGAACAATAACCTAACCCCGGGTGTAAACATTGCACTTCCCTTCATTTGCTAAAACAGCCTCACTTAACAGTGATTGAAATAAAGGTAAAACATTCCTCAAGGGCAAAGAGGGGACAACTGATTTATCCAGAGCCCATTTAGTGCACTTATTGATCATTCCTGAGTAATACACGTTCACCCTTAGCAAACACCATAGAGCTCAGCAGTGAAAAAAGAACCCCCCAGGTAAGCAAAATTTATGGCAATTCATTGCAGGCATCCTCCCATCCCAGAGACCCTGCAAATGCTTTCCTTGGATGCAAAGGCAGTGCCAGCTGGAGGCTCTAGGACACTGCAGTGCACACTTCACACCCCAGCTCTAACAGCAGAAGGATTTGAGGACAGCTGATATTGTTTAAGGCTGTAAGAGCATCTTTAAAGACAAGGCCCAGGTTCCCCAGTACCCCAAAAGCACCCAGAGCACAGTACCATCCACTCCTGCACGGTGCTGAGAGCCTGGCTTCAAGAGACAGCTGATACCAACAGCTGACACTGCTCCCACTTCCTCTCTCTTCCCTTTGGAAAGCTGTTCCTCTAATTTTTCATGCAAAGACTTGTTGGTGTCTATGCTCCTCTCCAGCTGCACTCGCAGGCTCTGGATTTCAGTCAACAGTTCATGTAAATCAAGTGGATTATTCTGATCTTTCTGGAATTCTTCCGAGGCATCACATCTGGGATCTGAGACAATTTCAAAAGAAACACTCAAACATCTTTAACAATTAAAATAACATCAGCCACTACGATGCCCAGCAAGTAAGTTATAGCCAGTGTTATCCTCAATATTAAGAATTAACTACAAACAGCATTAACATAGTGGTTTGCCAAAAAAAGCATGTCTTAATTGCTTCTACCCTTGAAAGATTTAAAGAGCTGAAAAATGTTTTTTACTTTGTCCATAAAACCTACTATGTCTCATGCCAAAAGCTAAAAAATGTGGTAAGAAGAGAATGAAGAGGATTTACAAAATGTGAAGTGCAGTAATGCATAGTCTGGGGAAAGCAAAAGGAACAGGGAACATTGGAGTGCAGAGAAGGGATGGAGTAGAACTGGGAGTTTAATTTTATACACCGAAGAAAAAAGAAAACATTGATCACCTGGCAACCAGAGAAACAAATCTGAACATGAGAAAAGCAAGGGCTGTGTTTGCCTTCTCACCGAAAGAGATCAGTACACAAACAATTCCATATATTCTTTCCTGCTGAAATCCAACTGCTCAGGCTGTTCTCCAGACAGTTGGAAGGGGCTCAGCTGCATGAGGCGGGTGCTGCTGCTCTCTAATGGCATCAGGAGTTCTGCAAGGAGAATCCCTTCCACCCCTGAGCCAACTCTGCCTTAAAGCCTTGTGCCAACAGGGCTCTTCTGCTGCAGCCAGGCAGCAAATCCAGTGGCAGCAGGGCATAACACTTGGAGCAGCAGGGAGAAAAAAAAAAATCAACTTTCTAAGAACTTCCAGTGGGAAATTTGCTGGATGTGGTAAGGGGTAAGCAGCAATGAACAGCATTCCACTCTTTCACCTCAGCACACCAAGGGCTAGGAAGAACTCAGGTGAGCTCCATCCTCCTCTCACCTTTACTGACAGCAAAGTGGACAGGAAATTATTAAACACCTCATTCAGAAAGCAGTGCCAGCACTTCTGCCAGCCCCAGGGAGAAGCCTCTCCCCTCACCTTCAGCCAAGAGAAAGCACAGCTACCTGAGTAAGCAGCACCTGGGAGCAGGCAGCAGCAGGTTTTTGGATGACAAGTAAATATCTAAGATCCCCAGGAAACTTATCCAGCCTGAGCCACTAGGTCTCCAATTTTGGTTTTTAGCTTAGCTAAAAAGATAAAGGAAACTTGGGGGTGTCTCATCAACATCTGACAGATCTTGCAGCTACCCCAAGTAAAAGGCAGCACTGGAGGAGCAGCGTGTCAGCTCTCTTTGCAGAGCAGAAACAAAGAACAGTGACCCAGCCCTATGGGCCTTTGACGGGAGCACATTCAGAGGGAAGAGGTGCATGGGCAAAGGGTACAGAGCCAGTTGTGCATTTGTACCTGTGCCCTTCCTTCTTGCTTCTTCCAGCTTCTCATAAACCTTGATCTCAGTCCGCAGCGACTGCAGCAACTTCTCATTCTCAGAGATCTGATGTTGCTTTACGTTAATTTCTGTTTGCAACCTGTTAAGTCCCAATAAACAGCTGAGTTAAATTCTGATTTTTTTTTTCAAAATCTAAAATCCATTTCTCTTCCCCTCCATAACTCTTCGCTTGCCTTTTGAATATATCCATGCCCCTCATTAATGTTAATGGTTATGGCTGAACACGTGCCTGTCACATTGACAATCTTCTTCTCTAAATGACTGTTTAAATGTGGCCAGAATCAATACCTGTTTAATTCATTGCGACTGCTGTAAATTTGGCATGTCAAGTATCTGATTTCATCTTCCTTTTGGCAAATTTGTTTTTGCAACTTTTCATTTTCTTTCTTGATGCATTCATGATCCTCATGAAGATGCTCAATGATTGCATTCTTCTTAGAAAGAGATTCTCTTAACTTTTCATTCTCCTTTTGTTTATCTGAAACAAGAAGAAACACAAGGTATCTGTAATGCCCACAACCCACTAAAGCTCTGATTTTTAACTAAATCAGCTTTTTCAGAGACTACCAAGAAATAACAGCTGCTACTCTGTTACTGCTAATCCCAGTTTGAATGCTTATGGTTGAGCATGGAATTTCAGGGGTGTGAAGAATGGTTAAGTCAATTTAATGAGTGGATTGTGAATATTTTATTGTTTTCTGATCCAGGATGAGTTGCAGGCTACTCCTGTAAAGAACAGTTTGCATTTTTACCTCTAGATCCTTTTGCTAGCATTGCATTCAGAACTTGATTTTGCTTCCTCAGGAAATGTATTTCAGAAGTCAGGGAATTATGCTGCTCTGAGCCATGGATAAAAATGTTTGCAGAACCTATAAATATATACATAAAAGATGATTTATGAGTCATCTCTAGGTCATTAAAGATTAAACTTTCCAGACAAGAACAATTTAAAAAATTGCAGAAAAACATGTTATGAAAGCTATTTCTCCCCTATATATTTTGAAGGTTATCACTACAGGCTAAAAGGCAGCTCAGGTTAATGCCAAGTAATCCAAAGCCCTGTGCAGCACAAGTACCTCTCATTGCTGGGCAACCATTACTAAAATTGCAGAATTATCCCTGGCAGTCTTTACCTATCAGCTAAAATCCCAACAGGACAAAACGCAAGAGTATTTTGTGACATTGCCATGGTTTGAAAAGAAAATTGTAGGAAGGTTTACCATGGATTTCAGTCTTGCTCTGCTCAGTCCATTGTATTTGTGAGAGAACAACGAGATTCCACCAGCTAATCCCCAGGGGTTAATGCAGGGAGTGCTGTAAATAGTCTGGGGATAGATCTGGTGCCACACAGGCAAGAGCATAAGGCTGGAGTCGCTGTCTTTGCCTCTGATTACAAACTGAGAGCCCATTTATGATCTGCGGGATGAACATTTATCCCTTTTAAATCCGTGTTTCTAAAATTTAGATAACTGAGGCAGTCTTGATCCACCATCAACAGCCATGGGGAGGAGGAGGCTGCTGCAGGGCTCAGCTCACCCTGTGCCTCCTCTCCTCAGAGCTCTGAGGATGAAATTCCTGCACTCCAAGAGCTGAACTTCCCTCCAGTGCCTCCACGAGAAGCTCTGGGTAACTGGCACGGATTAAACGTCTGCCTTTGACAAACCTAAGGGTGACAAATCCCGCTCTGAGGATCTTCCTGCTCTAGTCAAGTGAATCTGAGTGCTAAATCCTGTACCCAGCCAGACAAATCCCAGCCCAGGAAATCCTCAATGCACTGTACCCGTGCCGCTCATCCCCCAGTGATGTGCACTGGTACAGCACAGCCTGCAAAGTGCCACATCCCTCTCTCAAGGTGCTGCCTCTGAAATGTAAGTCAAGTAATTGTTATTGCCCTTTGTAACCTTCTCATAGTCAGTAAAACACTTCAGGAGCCACCGGAATTAAAAGTATTTTTCAGTTGATTGGTTATCCCAGTATCTCCCCCGCTTTAAAGCCTGAGATAAGTACACGAGTGCCAACTATTTGGCTAATAGAGAAATAACCAGCTGGCAAAAAAATTAGCTGAATGTATGAGGAGGATGCCTTTCAGCTCTGGCAGTTCAATTCAATTTGATGTGCTGCACTTCCTCTGAGTAATCTCATTTTATTGTAATCCCAATTGAAGCTTTTACCCACTACCTAACTGGGATGTAGTGTGCCATGATACGAACCTCTTGTCACTGCTGAAAGACTCAAAGGCTCTGGAAGCCTGGCACTAATGGCATTTTACTATCTATATGTTAAAGAGTTGAGGCAGCTATGTGAACTCAAAAGGCTTTTTCCTTTCAGACTGTAACAAAGCAATCCAAGTTGAAGTGGCAAGGCTTGATGGTCTCATCTTGATTCTAATTTAATTTATTGCCCATCACCAGCTTTATCCTATTTGAAAAGTTGTGCTATCGCAGTTCTACTGAAAGGCTTTAGAATATAACTATTAGTTATCTTAAATAATAAGGGATAATGTGGAGCCAGCGGTAATAGGGCCACAATCCTGCAATTTGACCCACTATTGAGACTACTACTTCTGTGCAGAGCCCTGCTGACATCAATTACTCTCTCCACAGAGGCAAAGGTCCACCTAACCAGAGGAAAGTGGAGCATCAGGGCCCACAATTGCAATACACTTGAGTTTTCATTCTGTTTTGTGCTGAAAAAGTGAGTGCTAAGGAAGCGTACCTTGAAGGGTTCAAAGGAAACAATGGCTGAAAGAAAGGCACTATTGAAAATCACAGCAAAGAAGGAGGAAATATTCACTCCCAGGTAAAGCAAAATAAAGGCATTCAAAAGCTGAAGAGAAGTCTGAGCAGAAACATCAGCTACTTACGGGTTAAAAGAAGCAAACAAAACCCCTTTTAATGTTAACTGCTGTTAATAACATTTGAAACCTAAGACACTCAAAATTAAACCTTTGATTTTATTTTGAAGCCTACCATTTGAAATGATTGAAGCAATTATTTTAGTTCTACTTGCACTGCAAGCCTCAGCTCTACAGGAATGATGTAGTCATTACCAGCACTTGAGTCATTTATAGGATACTGGAAGCCCAGAGGCATTTAAATACTTAAAGAATCTAAATATTAAAAATAACACGGCAAAAACAGTGGGCAGATGTGTGTATATACATCCATACAATATTTATCAGACAAGAATAAATCTGTGCAATAACTTTTGTTGAACTAACAATTCAACATCACGAATTTAGCAGGCTGCCGCCAACAATTAAGTATGTTACAACTTGGCCTTGTGTTTTAAAGCAAAACAAACTAAGGACATTCAGTTAAAAGCAAAAATGTTGAATTCAAGTCACAGAATGGTTTGGGTTGGAAGGGACCTTAAGGTTCAATTAGTTCCAATGCCCTGCCATGGCAGGGACACCTCCCACTGTCCCAGGCTGCTCCAAGCCCAATGTCAAACCTGGCCTTGGGCACTGCCAGGGATCCAGGGGCAGCCCCAGCTGCTCTGGGCCCCCTGGGCCAGGGCCTGCCCACCCTCCCAGGGAAGGATTTCCACCCAATATCCACTCTTAACCTGCCATCCTTCATCTTAAGGCCATTCCCACAGGCCCTTGTGAATACCCTCTGCTTCACTTAGAAATTTCTTTTTACACTGAATGTCAAAGAAAGCTCCTCTATCAGGAAAAAGGAGCATTGTTAGTAACAGAGCATGTGCATATCTGATAGCATGAAAAGAGATCTTTGATACAGGGAGAAACAAGAACTGAAAGAACACAGTGTCAAAAAGAAGCTGTTCTAACAGGTAGTTGCTTTTTTTCCTTTACTTTTCCAAATTTCTCCTCCACACATTGGTAGATGTGCTAAGGCAACAAGAAGACAGATGGAAGGCATAAGACAGTTTATAAAGAAAATATACTTTCACTGCATTAATGGATGCCCTTGCCAGAATCTTTATGAAGCTGTAAAAGAGTTGGAAGTGTTTCAGTGTGGTTATTTCACGAACACAGAATGCCTTTCCAGCAGAGTAAATACTTCATGAATGAAATGGATGCTTTTTATCCACCTTTCCATCACTGTAAATTATCCCTGAAAGCAAACTGCCATGTGCAGGTTGCCTCCATTTATACAACAACAGAAATGGATCATGGGGATGATGTAAAACATAATGAATCTAATGTCAATACCAGCAAAACTGAGGAAAAGGAAAAGTATGTCTGTATTTATTACCTGCTTCCAGGCTGAGTAATATTGCATATTAATCAACTGTCCTATGGGGGAAAAGGTGGGAAGGAGAGTGAAGCAAAGTGTAGGAAAATACAGGGATGGGGTGCTTCAAAAAGAGCTCCAAAAGTATCCTTAGTGAAAGCTGGCTACTTGTGAAAAGTTTCAAACACACCTCAGAGACTGATTTCAGAGATGCTGAACACCAGCAACAGAGGGCAGCGGCTCCAAACCTGCACAACTGTTTTTAGTGGTTGAAAACCAACTCCATGTTAAAATTCCCATCAGCTGCTGTTGGGTATTTCTCACTACAACCTCCCGATGGCATTTTGTCTGGGACACATTTATCCCAGAAATCAATTCCAATGGCAGGCTGGACACCCTGGCCTCGGCTCTGTCTCACAGGTATTTTGTTCCTGGCTTTAAAGGAGTCACAGAATTCCAGAGAAGGCACCTCCAGCAGCCCTGTTAGTGCTGCTGTACTGACCACCCCAGGGATACGGTGGGCACGTGCAGGAAAGCCAATTCCACACAACTCCTGTTTTGTATCAACAGCAGCATCATTTAGAGCAAAGCACCTCTTTCTCTGTTCATACTGGGCCCTACTGAAATTATGTTGATAAAATGGGCTGCTTCTCCTGAAACTGTCCCTGGTTGGACATGGCAGAGAATTCAGAAAGGGTGACATCCTAAAATACAAGAACATTGCAATAATAATGATGCCCCAAGGGCACAAGAAAAAAAAATAGGAAAAAAACCCAGGCTGTTTTCTGGTAAGAGAACTAGAAGCATCTTTCAGTAATTCAAAATTTCATTATTCAACCACAGCACCATCAAATGCCATATAACTGTTCTCTGAACACTGTGCAAGTGCAGGTTTGAGGCTCTGTGGTTCACATGTATCCCATGAAAGATCTGTGCTCAGTACTGGGTACACTTCCAGCAATGCACTCGAGGAAAAGACAGATCAGATCTGCATTTATGCCACCCCACAGCAGTGTGGGAAAGCTGTGTCTGCTGACAGAGCTCAAGAAGCAGCAGGACTCAGAGAAAGGCACATTATTCCCCAACTGGAAGGGGTGAGGTTATTCAAGAAAGCACACAAAACCTTTCCAGTGGCATTTGATCCCTCAGGCTCTCAGCAGGAAAGATGGATTCAGTTTCTCATTAAATGAATTCTTACCTTGATCTAGTTCCTTGTCTGTTACTTGTCTCTCAAGCTGCTTCCTCAGTCTCTCATTAGTTTTTATGGAGTATTCTAAACGTTGTCTCAGGATTCTAATTTCTTGCAGATGCTCCATTAATAACTCTAAATAAAGCAAGAGACCACTTCTTATTTAGAGCAGATGACAGTATTCTTTTACACTCTGTACTCCTGTCAAATCTAACAGGTGTTAATCCTAAAAGATGACACAGAGCTGTTAAAAATGGCAGATATTAAATATCTGACTCCACAACAGTCTCTTCCTGTACAATGCTCAAATCATGCATTCAGTGGTAACTCCTATTCCACATTCTAACTTAAAACAACGGTCCAGAGTTTTAAGGCTCTTCAAATTTCTTCTTCCTACAAAAGTGGAATAGATAACAATTTTATCTCCTTAAACATTTCCTGTACTGAGGAATGAATCCAAAGCTCTGCAATGCAGCTCCACATTCCAGCTCAACACACCACCAGCACTCATTTTTCCTTACAACAATAGCAAGCTCCCAGAGTAACTCAGAGAGAAATTTGACTTTGACTTACACAACGCACTCCACAATAAATAAATCTGTTGTATCAAGTTTCATTACTGTACCTTTTCCTTCTTGCTTTGCCATTCTACAATTTTTCTTCCATTGGCTGCAAGTTTCATCTTTACTCAGGAGCTGATCTGTTCTACCTGTCACTGTGTGATGTGTCAGTTTATCCATGTCACACACTCCTGGTTTACTCTGCAATATTTCTCCCTGAACAGGATGTGCCAGCTCAGCTATTAAATTTTCATTGCTGCCGATAAAGTACTGCAAGCATCACTTGTGTTTAGTGGAACTATCCAGGTCAAACATGACACCACTTATTAATTATGCAGCACTTAACAATTCTCAAGGAAACACAACACTGGCTTCTATAAAATTGGAAAATCTCTCCTTTTCCACATAATAATCTCTTGACAATTGTCTATTTTCCTCTTATAACTTGTCTATTTAAAGAGTGTCTGGAGCACTGTGAAAGCTGGGAGCCTAAAACAACAAGGAACAAACCATCACACTTTATATTGCCTCAAACAGGGGCAGTTCAGATCGTTGCCATCTCTGTGTGCCTTATCACTGAAATTGCAATGATTATGCGAGGAGCTGGAAAGCTGAGGCAGACAAACATTCTTCATTATTTCTTAATTAGCTCCCTTGTGTGTTGTTTATCAGCTTTTCCCAATATCCAGTGAATCTTCAGTGGGAAAAAACTTACCTGGAGGAAACTTGCTTGGCAGCAGTGGCACTGTGCTGTGCTGGCCCTCCAGGTCATGCCTGTGCTCAGGTGAGCCACGAGGAGACTTCTCCGACAAATCAAAGTCAGACAAGCTATGAAGAGCAGATGGCACAGGAGACTCCTCCTGCAGATGCTGGTACATGGTGGCATTCTTCTCATTATCCCTTTTGGGCCAAACAAAACGGTTTAAAATAGGAAAGTTATGTTATGACTTTGGAAAGCACAAAGGGTGACAAATGTACGCCGATTTACGGGTAAATTTATGTGACAGAGCATGGCAAACCACGACACATCAGAGGCTGTATCAAGACTGAAATTCAGAGCCCACTGAAGTCAGCAGGAATAATCACTCGACCTCCAACCTACTTTGTATTTTCCAGCACCAGGCAGTCACCTTTGTGCTCAGGGGTGCCTTGAACACGCAGCTGAGGATTTCTGTAGCACACAAGAATCCAGGCTGGCATAAAAACCAACACAGGCAGCACAACAACACCTGCTCTCTTCACCTTCAGCAGCAGGGGGTCTGACAATGACCTTCAGCAGAGCTGCACTTCAGTGACCCTGAGCCAGCCCCAAGGGCACGGGGACACACAGGGAGGGACTGTCCCCCCGCCAGCTGCACCAGGAAAATGTCTGAGCATGCACCACAGTGCATTATGGACATTGTGGTTGTTCGTGACAAGAACAATCCTGGTAGCACAATGTTTCTCTTTCAGGATCTCAGCTGCTTGGTGAGAAGTGGGGGGAAAAGCCTTAGTCTGCTTTCAGTGGGTATTTTATTAACAAAATGGATATTAACAAGCAAAGCCCTGCCAAACACCAAAACAGTGGAAGTTAAGCTACAAAACATCCTTATCAACTTAGGAACAACCATATTTTTGCTAAACATTCAGCTGCACTCTTACCTTTGAGCTAATTCATAAAGTATGGTGACTTCTGTGCCTATTGATTCTCCTGCAAAGCAGAAACAGCTGATTAAAAGCACGTACTGAGAATTACAATTTTTCCCCCTCCATCTTACTCTGTTTAAATACAGAATGGTAAATTAATGAGAAATTAGAGAAGTCAACAGATACTAACACACTGTGTATTAGTGTCAAATGCTGTACATGAGCAAAACTATTTATAGCCCAGCAACAAAGCAATAGCTCGCCCTGGAACTCACAGAAAAATTATTAGGGACCACAGGTGCCAGATTTTACAGCCTTGGTGTTTTAATTAGCATACAAATTTGAAGTAATTGTGCTATATGGCAAAAGGATTAAGACCACATGTTGTTAGCTCTTCAATAACATTTATATAAAAACAATTCCGTTGCACTTGGAATTTGTGCTTATTTTGGAGTCAGGCTAACCAGTCATCTTTAATGAAGGGGCACACACAGGATTTTGCCTGCAACATTCTCTGTGGAATTGTGTGTGAGCACAGGCACAATTCAGAGCAAGAGACCTGGACTCAGACACCAATTTGAATAAGGAAATAAGAGTTTTGTGGTGTCACCTTAGCTCCCCATATTTTAAAATTTTTGTGCAATTAAGCGAAAGTGGCAGGGAAGAGTTGCACAGCTGAAATTTCAGGGGAATGAACTGAAGGTCAGGATGGAAATGCAGAGACAGACGGCTGTTTATGCTTCTTCTTTACAGTCAATTCTTAGTACACTGGATGTTCTTTACAACCCCACAAACATCATTTTACTTTAATGTGTGATTCAATGCAACACCATTGTGTTAGATATATTGAATTGTCTGGGTTGTCAGTGACTTTTCATAGTATATAGGATACCATCTGTTGGTTTAAAGGCATTTAATGTTTATTCACTCCAGTCTTCTCATTTGCAATGCAAGGAATCTCTGTAGCCACCGAAATCGTTGAATACACTCAATCTTTTATTACCCTGCTATGACACAAGGCTGTAATACCTTTTTCTCATATACAGCTGCTTTATGTGAGCAATCAAAACTGCAACATCCTGCCACGATCTGTAATGAAAGGCAGAACACAGAGCATGCTATGGCTGGGCCCCAAATGGGGCTGAACAAAGGCAGCTCCCAGAGCCAATTCCAGGAGGATGTGGGGGTCAGGTCCCTATTTCAGGCACCTCAAGCGTTGTGCTGGAGATGTCATTCCTGCAGCTGACACCTCTGAAGGATTGCTGGTTGTTTGGGTCAGCAAGAGCAACACTTGTGATGCCAGGAAAAGGCCTTTCTTGCGGAGTTACTCACAACAGCCTCCCTTTTCCAACACTTTCCTGCTAACTTCCTTCAATCTACAGACTGAAGGCAATATAAAGTTACACTCTTCCTTCAAGTGACAAATGCCAGTTGAGATGCTCATTTTCCAAAACATGGCAGCATTTTAGCTCTCTTAGGAAAGTCAGTGCACATTTCTCCACCAGCCAGACTAGTAGGCAGCAAGATGCAGGTTCCTTAGGAAAAACGTAGAATAATTTAGGTTGGGAAAGACCTCTTGGATCATTGAGTCCAAGGGTTATGCCATAACTACAAATCCCAGCAATAACTCACATCCCAAAATATCTTCAACAGAGTCAGCTGGGCTGTCTCCTGAAACAGGAAACCCTGAAGCTAACTGTAACAAAACTCTTACAAAACTACTGTGTTTTGGACAGTTCAAATAGGCTTATGTTGAGATAACTCCAAATAGCAAGTGTCAATAAAGAGTACAGCTACAAAAGTAAAATCCAGTCAAGGAGCAATGGTCATAAATTAAAACACAGGAAGTTCCACTTCAACACAGGAAGAACATCTTTCTGCTGAGGGTGGAACAGATGCCCAGGAGGGTGTGGAGTCTCCCACTCTGGAGACATTCCAAACCCACCTGGACACGTTCCTGTGTCACCTGTCCAGGTGACCCTGCCTTGGCAGGGGGTTGGACTGGATGATCTCCAGAGGTTCCTTCCAATTCTGTGATTCTTTGTGATTCTTGTCGGAGCACAAAACTTTCCCTTCCCAATAAACCCTCCCAATAAACTATCTCAAAGCAACCAACAGCAAAAAGGCTTCCCTTCCACCAAGCAGCAAATAAAATCCTTCCTGTTTCGAGGCCATTCATCCATCTGACAACAAGCACAAAATACTGCTGCTCACCATAGAGGAATTTCATTTCCAGCTTCTCAAACAACAGCACGCTTTGGTTCAGCTGCTCCCGGAAGCCTTCAGCAATGTAATAATCAACATCACTGGCCTGCAGCAGCTCCTCAAAGGCCTTCACCAGGCTGGTGAGGTGCTCGTGGTAGGTGACGCAGCCACAGCGGATCTCCTTGATTTGCTGGCATTGGAAGGACAGTTCCCGAGCTTGTGAATGAACTAATGAATCATATCTGAGGAAATGAAAATAGCTGTAAAGTGATTTTCTGGCCATAAACGACATTTAAATATATTAAAAAAGGGAATTAGGCTTATATTCCTAAACTATAATTTTATGTGGCTTAATTTGCTTTTTAAATGCTTTTAACAGCCACAATGAGATGTATTGTCTCTGACTGTTGAGTTTGGTATTTATGGGTTATTCTCCTTCACTTAACTGCTTCATTTATAAAATGGCCCAAAACGAATGGAATGACTTGATGGTCTACTTGGAAAGAACATGGATGGCCGCAAAGGTGCCAAATTAAACTAAAGAAAAGTGAATATATGTAAAGAATTTTTCAGAATACATATATTTTTCCTGACTGGCTGCATGTTATGCTGTTTGGAGTGGGTTTTTTGGTGCTTTATGGTTTTTTTTGTTAACTCCCTATGGAAGCAGAGAGCTGTCCCCTCTCTGAAACTTCATGTAATTCCTGCCAAAACCACCATACTGGACCTTCTGAACTGATGGTTTCACCCAGTCTGAAAATTCTGCACATCTCTGCATGTTTATAGCCAGAGACAATGACAACCACAGTAGTGCCCAAACTTCTGTACTCCACAAGCCAGGATATAAATTCCAACTTGGATCAATGGAATTTATCTATTGAATTTATCTATTGAATTTACACTTGCAAATGCAGACATCCCCTTTAAACTGCCACTGTCTGCACCACAGGTAGAGCTCCTTCTCCAGAATCATCCATTAGCGGGAAGAAAAAGAGAGAGGATGTTAAAAGATGCAGGGAATCAAACAAAATCTACGGTGGTGTGGGTTGTTACAGCATTTTTACTGTCATTTGTATAGGAAGAGATGCGTAACTCATTTTGGGGTCTGTCACTTGTGACTCATGACAGTGTCCTAGACAGCAGCCATAAAAACCTCCCAGTGATCCACAGGGCCTCATTGCTTAATTTACAGTTAGATCTTCTTTTGTAAAATGGATGAGGTGTATTTTCAAGGTATGTAAATTTACATGGACTCTGTAACACAGCTGTATTTTACAACAGTAAGACTCAGAGATGCACAACAGTCCGTGCTGGGGCTGCTCAGTGTCTCCAAATATTTCTACTCAAGCATTTGGAAGAAAGGCACAAGGCTGAATCTCTTTCTTTGCTACAATTTCTGGTGTTCCACAGGCCCTCAGGATAATAACAATATTACAGAGGGAGAAAAGGAGAGTGGATGTTAAAAAAGGCTCACTCTCACGATCCCTCACTCTGTGCTTGCAATTTGTACCTATGTAGGCAAAATGCTGCCCCAAGTCTCGTACAAAAAACAAGACTGATATTTTGCAGCCTCCCCTAAATGATTTTCCAGCTTATGAGTTTATGCTATAAAATTTCATTCATTAATTTCTATATTTATCTCCTCTCACATCCTTCACAGAAAGGCATTACAGCACTCAACTGCAAAATAAATCGGAACTAGAGCGTGAACGTCTTATTTTGCACATCAAGTCTGGGCACACAAACAGAAGGGCCAGCAGGAATCTGCCAGCCCACTGCCCATGGAAACATTTCTGTCTTAAATGGGCTGTTCCATTTTCCTACCTGTGGCACCTGAAAAAGCCCTGAGTGATGCAGAGCTGTGGTGCTTTGGGGACAGAGGTGAGCCTGTCCCCCAGGTAAGCTGAGATCTGACTTGGCTCAGGAGAGGATGTCCTACAGCAAAGAGAGGTGTGGGCAGAGACAGAGGTGTCCGGCACAGGGCAGGTACAGATGATGATATGAATTTATCAGTGTTGTTCTTACGGGGTCTTTTAACAAAACCTTTCAGTTACTTTATGTCAGTGTTAGTGATTTTTAGCCTTTACTGTAACAACACTCTTCTCATGAATAAAATTCTCTTCCTATCACCTTCCTGTGCTATTAGGTCTTGCTGTTTACAAAAGGGAACCTCAAACAGCTGCAGTTTTACTCACTTGGATGGTGATGTTGCTCTCAGACTGTTCTGAAGGGGATACACTCCATCAAGGTGCACATTCACAACTTGCTCTCTGTCAAGTTCTGCCTCATTTGCCAACAGTAGTTCCTTAAGGTTTTGTGCTGCCCATCTCTCAGGGGCTTTCAGAGACTCAGAATCCCTGTTTTCGGTGTGGATCTCATAATCCAGCTGATGGACAGCAGAGGATGTTTGGACTCCCTCCATGGCTGTACCTTGCACTTGTGTAACAAACCCTTCCCCAGGCAGGGCTGCATCGCTCCCAACGCCGTTGGCAACACCAGTGAGCGAGGGCTGCTCAGAGCCCGGCAGCTGCAACAGGAACATTTTGTACTTCTCAAGCTCACATTGCATATTCTTCACTCTTTGTTTCAATTCTTCTATATCCTCGGAGGCTTCAGAGCCATCAAGGTCATCTGTCCTTGCTCCACTCCCCTGGTGAGCACACAGGCACTTGGAGGCTGAACGTGCAGGGGCTGAGTCAATGTTCCCATGTTCCATGGGATAAAACTCTTCATCCACCCCTTTCAACGAACTCGGGATATTCCCGTTGCTAATGCTATGATGATTTTGCATTTCTGAAAAACAAGAGGCTTGTGTGTGAATATTAATATTTCTTTATCTGACATTCTGTTCTTAACAGCACTGGAATGAATTAATTTAATTCTATAATAGCAGAATAAAAATGTAGGTAATTACAAGCTATACATTATTAGTTTGGGACTTTTGACCTCTTTCTATGATTTACCCATTAATTCAATTTGCACATCAAGTATTTCAAACCCTTCATTACCTTTCAAACAAACAATACTCAAAATACACCCACTTTCTCTTCCCAAACGACTGAAAATTCCTTTTGCCATATGCTGTCCTGAATCAGACACTGAGCAAGGCCAGACTTTCCAGCCACAAAGGTGATGACCTCAAACATAAGGCAAAGAAGACTCTCAGTTTACATGGTACTTCCTAGAGTTTCTAATTAAATATTCTTCTTCTCCTCCTCACTTCAAAAAATCTATACAAAACCAATTGGAGCATAAATTCAGTGGAATTTAAAAAAGATTATCAACAAAATAAGTCATATTTGAAAAGGAGGCTATAATAACTTCTTTTTAAAATGTGTTCTAAACAAACCCCATGAAAGTGTTTGGTGTTAAAGGTTTTACTGGCACCCATTTGACATGCACATCTCATCCCTCAGGTGACTTTGCCATCCCTAAGTAATGAAATCACCTCAGACTCAGCCCAATAAAAGCCATATATTCCTACATATAATCCATGTTTATAGTTCTGTGTGTGTTGGGGGCTGTATGTGTAAGTAGCTAGCAAAATTATTATTTTCTAGTTACCAGTAAATTAAATTTTCCCCTTCTATTAGTTCTGCAAAAGATCACTATGAATTAGAACTTCCCTTTTGGGAGCCAATTCATTGATCTTTCAGAGGCTGTAATACTTTCAGATTGTTTTCCATGGAGAATGTGAATGCCCAGGTTCAAGCTGTAAATCAGTACAAAATCTCAGGGGGAGCAGCTCTGTATGAAAGCCCAAGTCAAGACCAAGAACAAGAGAATAAAAATAAATATTACCTGAAAGCTGGAATAAAAGGAAGCTGTGATTCTGGGATATCAACACTGCCCAGAGAAGCTGTGGCTGCCCCATCCCTGGAATTTTCAAGGCCAGGTTGGATTTGGAGCAGCCTGGGACAGTGGAAGGTGTCCCTGGCCATGGCAGCGGTGGGAGGGGATGAGCTTTAAGGTCCCTTCCAACCCAAACCCTTTTCTGATTTGAGATCAGGCCAGAGGATGTTCACTGCACCCCACTCACTCATTTTGTGTGGCATTCCAAGGTGACAGAACCACAGGAAGGAAACAGTTCCAAGAAAATGCCCAGGTATGAATTCCACAGGGCACACCAAGGGAATGCAGTAACACAGATGGCAAAAAACCCAAACACCAGGCAAACTCTCCAACTCTGAAATACTGATTCCATGCATTATTCCAGAAAACAAACAGAGAAAATAAAAACAGATATTGAGGAAGAAATATTACAGATCAGAGCACTGGCTACGGTTTTTAATGAATCAGTGCCCTTTAATTAAAGGAGAACTAATGAGCCCTGTGTGCTCACGTGTCCACAGCCCCAAAGGGCACTTGGAGCAGGACCCTGCACACCAAAGGATTACAGAATTGGCCAGAACTTCTGTACTCTACAGCGTTATTCAGGTTATTCAAGCCCTCCCAAAAAAGACTAATGGATGATGCAGAATCATGGAACACACAGCACTAAGCCTATTTACATTTCCACTAAACGATTCCATTAAGTTTCAGCCTAGTTGAATGCCTTCAAATAATTCAGATAAGCAAAATTCTATCATTCAGTTGCTTCATTCCAATAGTTCAGAAGTAGATGCAGAAGCAGTAAGTAACAAACATTTAATTCAGAGAGGAGTTCAGAAGTGAGGACATTAGCAACAGAGATCAGAGTCAGGCATACAACTCATTATTTTTACTGGAAACCAGACTCATAAATCCCTGCAGCCCTTCTGAAAGCACAACCCTGAAAGACCAACTTGAATTCTTGGAGCAATTAATCCATACTAGCTAAGAAAACAAGATTTAAAACCCACAAATAACAGCAAGGGAGATGATTACCTGCAGCAATTTACAGTTTTGCACAACTCAGAAAAAAACTAAAGTTTTAAAATTTCCCTTTTAAAAAATACTGTACCATATAAATGCTCTACCTTGATAGTTTTGCTGATTTTTGTCCATCACATGTTCTTTCTTGTCCCCTGTACCTGGATCAATGCCTTGCAACTCCACGTGGGTCTCAGTATTATCCAGTTTGAGCAATGAGTCAACTGGAGAACAGTGGGGAAAGGTAAAACAGAAAAAAACCAGAAAAATAACAGAAAAATAACAGAAAGAAAATTAAGAGGGGATAGCTAAAAAACCAAACCAAACCACACCCAACCAACCACACCACAAAATAAAAATGAAAAGAAAACCCTCACCTCACAAATACAAATCTGGTTTTCTGACAATTTGCAACAGGAAAATCTTCAATGATAATATGAATATCTTTAAATACTTGAATTAATTATAAGGGTAACTACTAAGAATTAATTGCAAAGGTTCCTACTAACAAATGAAGAAAAACATTTGTGGGCTCCCTTTGTAAGGTAACAGTAAATCAATCTTTAGTTCATTTTAAAACATTTTATGTTAAGCTTAGAGAAAAGGCTTAAAAGTTTCTCCAATCTGAGCATTGATCATAAACCAACCTCCTGCAATCTCTGCAGCAAGTCTCAGAATCACCAAGTGTGCAGCACAACTGTTATCCAAGGGAAAGAAATCCGAGTGGAAAGGAAATCACAGGACTGCAGCTTCTGATTCATTTCAGGCTCCAATTCAGAAGCACTGCCCTTCTCAGAATTCTCCCTGGATTTTGCACCTACCAGAATTAATTGGTCCAGTCCCATCACCTTAAGTATCTACAATAAATTGTACCATATCAGTCCCTTACCACAACAATGTTATTATTAACAGCAGTCTCTGCAACCTCTGTGTCTGACAGTGGCTCACCCACCACTCGATTGAGTCTTATTTTTATATTTACTCTCCCTCATCTATCCTTCACACCTCTACTCAGTTTTTAATCTAACCGCTAAGTGCATTTTTATTTTTTTACCACCCCAAATCTTTATCTAATACCCACTGCTCTCTGTCTTACAATTTGTCATACTTTGCTGATCCCAATACTTCATCAACAACTGAGTTTCAATTAACCCAGGCACAGTGGAAACAGACACGGATGACTTGACTGATCAGTGGAATATTGGAAAAGCTTAATTATCCAGCATAAACAAAAACAGGATTTTTATACTCTCTTGTCTACATTACAGACAGTTTTCATTAAACTTGGCATCTTATTAAGGAAATTTTTCATTTACCTAAACATTGATATATATGTGTGCACATGTGAACACCCTGTGATCTGACATTTATTACAGACTATTCCGCGTGTACACAGCACTTTCTGTTCCACAGAAAGCTGGTTTATGTTTTAGTGGCAAACAGAAAAAGAAAAGGTGTTTTTTCAAGATCTATACATATTTGTCTATTCAAGAAACTCGTAAGATTAAGCAGCACTGTAGATAATGTAAAGATGATCTGCGTTTACTTTCTGCTGCAAAAGAAGCCACCACTATTCCAGGCAGCACCACGAGTCACCAGATTTGCTCTTTATTTACCTCTCCCTGCTGTGCTTTCCAGCTCCTCTGGCAGGTTTTCAGCTCCAGACGCATCCAAAAACTCTCCATTAGGCTGTGCCTGAAATGGTTTGGTTCGTACTTCAGAGGCTCTCACACCTTCACAAGGCGCCATGGAACGAGGCTGTGGCTCTGATTTCTGCACCCACGAGTTCAAAGGCACATTTCCTAATGGCCTGCAGGATCTCAAGAGCACAGGCAGACGGGACTTCTTGGGCAGGGAAGCAGAGCCAGCCTGAAAAAGGCATGGAAGAAAATGGGGAGTTAGTGGTTCGTGTGTAACAGTCAAGTGTAGGAAGTATAAACAACCATTCCATGAAAAACAAGAATTGTCCTGCATAATCAGTCAGCTGTCAGAGCTTAGTTTTGAAAATAAAATTTGCAATATGCTTGCCTACATGAGAAATAAACATTCAGAGAGGCAAAAAACCCACTCCACTGGTACAATTTTCTGTCAGTCCCAGATGCTGATGCATCCACACCCTTCCAGCTCCTGAAGCAGGACAGCAAATCCAGCAGTGGCTACCAAAGGCTTTTAACCAGCAGGTGTATTAATTAGCTCTAGATTTGTGGATGCCTTAGGAAAAGAGTTTCTCACCCATACTGACCTCTCTAACTGCTGCTTCCCACTGTCATTTATATCATAAATGTCTGCCAGCCCAGCAATCGTTTCCCTTAAAACCTTTTTTGTTTTTTAAGTTGAGGATCCTCCTCAATTGTAAACAACTCCTAAGCTTATTCTCCTTTCTTCCTTTTGTCTCCAGCCAACAGGCCCTACTTCCATAGCTTTGAGAAAATCAGCACAACTTGGCATCAGCCACAGAGGACATTTATTCTGCCACAGAGAAATTCTTCATGAACAAAACCAGCTCCTTCACCCATAAAATGTATAAATTGCTTCTGGAGGATTCCCATTTCCTGCTGTAACAGACATTCCCTCCCTGGAGTTGGGGGAAGTTACATTTCTTAAGTCACTACATTTCAGCCTCACCTTCGGAAGACTCTGCATAAAATAAATGTTCCTTGTTTAAACCACACAGCATAAAGCAGTGCTGTCTCCAAAAGGATAAAAGCATGCCATGTGTTGATGAGACTTATAGAATTGTGTGTAATAATAATAAAAACCAATAATGGCATGTTCAGATAGATTTAGTTTATAATTTTGCTGTTCATTTGGTCCACCAGTGCTGTTAAGTCCCCTAATTTCTTTCACCACCCAATGTATTCTGAAATACCTTTCCACATTCACTTCTCAGCAATTACAGTCTTTACCCAATTTAAAATCATAAAAACCAAGTTCCATTTTCCTAATGCCATCCTCAATTCCTTTTGTACACACAGGAGTACAGTATCCTTCACAGGCTGCAAAATAAATCCAGAACTTCCTGCTAACTAAACTGCATTAATAACATCAAACCATTTCCAGCTGTCTCAGGGCTGTGCCACAGACACATTTGTCACCCAGATTACCCAAAGGCCACTTCAGCTGGCTACATCAAATTATTTATAAAAGCCATTCTGAAGCTAAAGATACAGTGCATTAGTCCAAACAAGAAAGCTTTCAAAGCAACTGATTCAAGGGCTTCATTGAGGTTGCCACTGATTAAACCAGAGAGGAATCTGGAAAATGGTGAATCAGAACAGTGAACTGAACAGTGAACAGAAACAGAAACTTGGAAAAACAAAAGCAAACTGCAGAAAGAATCACAGAATGGTTTGGGTTGAAAGGGAATTAAGGTTCAATTAGTTCCAATGCCCTGCCATGGGCAGGGACACCTTCCACTGCCCCAGGCTGCTCCAAGCCCTGTCCAGCCTGGCCTTGGGCACTGCCAGGGATCCAGGGGCAGCCACAGCTGCTCTGGACACCCTGTGCCAGGGCCTTCCCACCTTCACAGGGAAGAATTTTTTCTTAATATCCCACCTGAACTTGCCCTCCTTCATCCTAAGGCCATTGCCCCTTGTCCTGTCCCTTTGTTCACAGACCAAAGCCTTATCAACAGCCCTTGGTTTACAAGCCCCTTCCCTCAGAAAAACAAATCCACGAGGAACAAGCCAGAATAAAAATGAACTGTTCCTAATTGCTACCTCTCAGCAACCTCTTGATCACTAAAATTATGGAAACCACTCTTTGCAGAAGGTGCTACAACATCCCCCATTAGCAGCGCACAAAATCAAAAGCAACGCTCCCCTTTGTCTGCTCCGCAGGAGCCAAGATCTTCAAAGAGTTTTCAACTTCACTTCTATCACGGCTGCTGAAACAATACACAGGAACTCTTTAGCAGACACTGTTTTCCCACCTCTTTGTTTGGGATCACAGGCTGCCTGCAGACAGAAGGCTTCAAACCTCATCTGGAAGGAGCACACCCTGTCTGCACCCTGGGACGGGCGCAGGGCGCACACAAACACCCCAAACTGCCCCTGCTTCCCAAGCAAGACACAAGAAGAAGATGTTAATAAAAGCCTGAAATTAAGATTTGAGTTTGTGGAAGTCTGCCACTGACCCCTCCCCAGCCTGCTCCCAGATGTGATGCAAATGTGGAATTTTCTAGAACACTTCTGCCATTTAGACTTCATCAGCTCTGAATGCTCTGGTTCTGTACACTAGGAACAAGAAACACAGACTCTCTTCTTCCAAAAGCTGTAATATTTACGACTACGTGGTCCCAGGGAGGATTGAAATTCAATTAATTAACGTTCTAAAGCACGCTGAAGTAGGAGATGAAAAGCTCTGAACATTAAGAACAATTATCTAAAATATATTTGGCTTACATCTCTTTTCCTAATATTAAAAATCACACAAAAGCAAGATTTCATATTAGAAATGAAACATATTTTTCCCTTTTATACATCTATTCCCTGAGTACAAAAAAGAGAATAAACTTACTTCATTTGTTCTAGTAAAAGAAAGTCTTTCATGCTGTTCACCCTTCTTATACACATTTTCTTGCTGATGTTCTGCTTCTGCATTTAATCTTGAATATTTTGACTTGTCTTCTGAGGCTCCTTTTTTGCCTTCATGTTTGAATCTCATGACATTACTCTCTAAAGTCATTGTTTGTGTAGCTGCATCTTTCAATTCCACTTTCAACAACTGAATCTCCTTATTAATCTGTGGTGCTGCATCTGGATAAAGCTTCTCTTCCCCATCAAAAGTTGATTTCAATTCTACTCGCTGCTTTAAGAATTTAGTGACCTGCTTGAAATGTTTGAGTTCAGCTCTTAGTTGAATAATCATTTGCCTAAGATCTTTTTCATCCTTTTTCTCTATATCTTCACTTGAACATTCTTCCTCTGTCGTGTTCAGATGATCTAACAGTTCATTTACAATTTTCATTTGTTCTTGTCTGCTGCACTCAGGAAAGAGGAGAGAAAAGGCATGAATTTAGATTTTTATTTAAGCAAACAAAAATACCTTCCAAGAAACCCTTCTGCTGTGTTGTGACATATTTGAAATTCCCACGAGGTTCCGTTTCACTCGCTAATGAATTACTCACTAACAAACAGAGTTTTTGGAAGCTTTTCACATGAATTATATCATAAATTGCCTCATCATGGTTTTTCTCCCATTTAACACAGAAATACAAGAAATATTAATGGAGTCTCAAAAAAGTTTACTCTCTACCTTAAAAATTAATTTTTACCAAAACCACACCAGACTCTAGACCATACAATCACCAATTATCCCAAGTTGGAAGGGATCAACAAGAACCATCAAAGTGCAACTCCTGGCCCCAATGTTGAGTTTTTGTGAAAATCTATCCCTCCATGTATTTCTAATAGAACAGAGAAGATGAAAACTGAGAAATCAGCCAAAAAGCCTGGAAAAAAGCTCATTACAGAGCACCAAACTGCCCTGTGGATAACTAGAGGCTCATGGACAGTTTGGAAATCAATGTTTTAAGAGAAACTGAAGCCAAATAAGGAGCATTTAAAGCATAAGCAAGCTCTGAAATTCTACAGGCAATTTCACGTGTCCAATGGAGAGCTGTTTGTGCCATTAAACATATAAACCAGAGTTTTAAACAACTGCATTTGTACAGTTTAGCATTTGAAATGGTAGAAGCTAACTAGGCTTTTTATGGCTTCCTCTGGCATCTAACGGCATTAGTGAGAATTCAGTTCTGCAAAGCACAGGCTCATCACCCGTCAGCCTGGTCATTTCTGCTTGAACACAGGAAATATCACACACTAGAGTGGTAAAGATGATGGTGCTAGAATCACTCATTAGCCAACTTTTAAGTAAAGATAACAAATAAACAATGTTCTCTCCTCGCTTCTAAGGGAGTAGTATCTCCTCATTCACCACTAACTACTGCTGTGACAACTAAGGCCATTTATGCCTGTTGGGAGAGTTTTAAATAGTAATGTGAAAATACTGAATACATTCAAATGGCAAAGGGCACTCAGTGTACAGAAACATCCACTCAAAATTTTCCCTGTAAAAAGTCACTGCAATTCCAGTTCCTCCATCCTTAGATCCTTTCACACACTATTTTTATGGCAGTAGAATGTTGTCGCCTCCACCACACCACCTGTCACTGGCCTGTGCTCTCAGATATTTTTGTTTTTTAATGAAAAATACCAGCTGTTATGAACTGAGCCCTTTAACTCTGCTAGACCCCATCCTGGAACCAACCAGTCCCTGCAGGAAAGCTCAGTGGATCAGTAACTTTGGAGAATTTCTTTCTTGCAATGGGTTTTTCTTAAGGATTTCTACTGATAGTATGTTTCCTAATTACTTAATTGCATGATAGACTAAAATGGCTCTGAAGGTGCCTTGCCAATCTCTCAGGTAAATTAGACAGTGCCATTATCTAAATTCACTTTAGCAAAATTACTTTATTCTCTTCTCAGACAGAAATACTGTCAAAAGAACTGCATATTCCTCATACTTACGTAGATTCCAGCACAGATGTTCTATTTTCTCCTAGAAGAGATGTGAGCAAGTTCTCTTCTGTTTCATGTTCACTCATTCCTATTCTGCCCAAGTGTTTGTCAGTTGTATCGTGCTCAAATTGAGGCTTAATTGGACTCCTATAATGTCTGTCTTTGCAGAAACTCTCTGAATAGCCTGATGGAGTTATCTGTTAAAAAATTGCAAACATTGTCTTATTACACAGGTATGTAATGTTCTATTAAATTCAGGGCTGTAATCTTTCTGTAATCAGGTTCTGTAATTCCTGATGCTCTTTATCTGCACTAAGAAGCATCCACAGACATTTCGCTGACTATTTATTAATAGAAAAACTAATTAACATCTATTTCATATGATTAATTCATAGCCATCAGTTGTTTAGTAAGGAGTAAGAAGATTTCCCTGAAGGTCTTTATCTAAGAAGAGGTATGAAACTTCTGGAATGTTGCCTGCAGACTGCAGCTAACATATTTATTAGCTCAGCTTTGAATCATCTGTATTTACAGTACAGCTTCTGTCCTCGTATCTCCAGATTCAAGCCCTGATGGCCAGGACAGGACAAAATTTGGAAGTATTTACAAGGTGCCAACCTTTTGTATAAAACATCATGGATGTGCCCTAGGGAATTTCTACCTGGGATCTCTCCAGTCATTTGATCACCATTAAAACAACCAAAATCTGTATCAATCACGAGAATTCAGTTCTGGGCCCATTTGGGTACAATTCCCGTTAGCAGTGAGAGCCAAGAGAGTCTTTACAATGCATCACTTACCTGTTTATCCACCTCACAAGGAAAATCCAAAGATACTTGAAGGCATACCTGGTAAACAGAGAAACACAGAAATTACAGATTTCATAGAGCAAAATATCATCATTCTTCAACATTACAAACCAATTTGCAACCTGAATTATTTTATGATTCCATGATGCTTTATCTCACATTGATTAGAGAAAGAGGACAGCAGATTCCTGTGTGTATGAAAGTGCAGTTTACAATTACCAAGATATCAAGCATTTCAACCCTAAAGAAGGATTTTTTTCCTCAGTCACAGCTGCAGATGAATCTCATACAATTTGTACTCCAGGCCTGATTGCAAAGGAGGCAGGAGATCAACCTGTGTGGATGTAAAGAAACCCAATTTCAAGGGACTCTTTGTTATCTCCATTCAGGGTGAGTATGAGTACCCAAACAACAAAAAACAAGGTCCACAATGAAAGCAATCTTCAATGCAAAACCAGCAGTAAAACACAGGAAAAAGCTTCCAGAAGCTCTTTAGGATAATAATGAGTTGAAAGCAGAGTGAGGTAACAAGAAAAGCATGTTTTGTTTGTAAAGGACTTTCTGTTCTACGAAAATAAGAAATTTTACAGGCATGCAGAGAAGAGAGCACTGTAACACAATGTACCCCGAGCAGATCCTACCTGACTGACCCTCTCACAAAACTGACTGTTCTGCATCTTCCTGTCATTGTCACCATCTTCAGGCTGCAGCACAGGCTCCTCTGTTGTTTCAAGACACTACACAAAGTATGGAATGATGTGAAAATGTAGCACAAAAAAAATACTGTGATATGAAACATGCATAAATAAGTCAGTGACATGTCTTAAAAGAAAAATAAAAAAAGCCTGTAATACAAAGTAACAAACACTGAATTAGATTTCTTCAACAAGATCAAAGAAAATTAATATAAACCCCAGGAATGACTCATATCAAATAAAGCGAAACTTTATCTTATACATTCCTTCATTTTTATTTAACCCTTTTTCCTCAGAATTTATAGAACATATAAAAAACATTTAACCTCTTGTGGCAAAGGAGCTCTGTATCCTCAGTTGTGTCCTCATTCTGCCTATTTCATTTTCCAATTTCCAGAATTTATTTTCATTTGCTACACAGTTTAGGCTCTTTTCCAGCATTCAAGAAATAGATGCTTTTAAAACTGAGCACATGTGGCTTGCTGTACCCTGGAAAGATTTACTGTGCCACTGAAGGTTCCAATCTGCTGTGCCTATGCCTAAATTTGCCCATTTGCAGCAAACGGTGCCAAATCATCTTTTACTCCCTGTTTTGCACAGAACCCAACCCATCTCTCACCACTGATATTTGCCTGAGTGAAGAGGATGAGGAGGACTCAACTTTTTTGGGAGCAGCACCCAAATCCCTGACATCGGCATCACCGAGAGCAGGACCAGAATCCCTTTGGTTCGCTGGGTGCTGTTCAGCATTTCCAGGCACGGGGCAGCCACGGCTTCTCTGGGCACCCTGTGCCAGGGCTCCCCACCCTCCCAGGGACAACTCCTTCCCCACATCCCATCTAAACCCCAACTCCTTCATCTTAAGGCCATTCCTGTGTCCTGTCCCTCCATCCTTTGTCCCCAGTCCCTCTCCAGCTCTCCTGGAGCCCCTTCAGGCCCTGCCAGGGGCTCTGAGCTCTCCCTGGATTCTTCTCCTCTCCAGGTGAGCACCCCCAGCTCTCCCAGCCTGGCTCCAGAGCAGCTCCAGCCCTTGGAGCATCTCATGACCTCATCTGGAAAGCCTAAATATTCCTAACCCATAGGAATAACCCACCCTGACACGTAGGATTCCAGCCTGCATGGGACAGTTACTCCTGCTTCTTCACAACACTGGGAATTGAATGGATGTGTGTGGGGTTTGATTTTTTTAATTGAGTATGCACTGAAGGTATGTATACATACATACATATATATATATATATGAAATTAATGAGAAAACCCCTTTTATCTCCCAACCCCTTGCAGTATAAGCAGCTCCAATGGTTTTAGGTATGAATTTTAAAAGGCAGTAACTGGATGGTGCAGAGTATTAATATATTTGCCTTTTACAATTAGAATTCTATTTGCAAAACTGACTTCCAAGTCACGTTTGGGTTCTCTTGGTATTTTCACTCAGACTTGGTTTTCTAGGACAACACAGAGTAAAGACAATCTGAAAACTGGAGAAAGATGCAGAGGGATTGTGGTACATAACAAGGGCATGCATCATAAAAAAATCTTTTTGTTGTAATCATGGGATGCCAAAAGTCCAATAAAATTAACTGTTATTAAAAAAAGCCTATTAAGGTTGAATCTTCCATGTGTAGGCTCAGGACAAACCCAGCATTCATGTAATAAAAATAAACTTATTTGCACATGTAACTTATCCATCCAATGCAACTACCTTTTACGGGTCAATATTTTTTAATATCTGCTTTTCCCAGGCTTCTATTTAGTTTAATAAGTGAGGACTCTTTAATGAAATTACTGCATAAGACCAACAGGTTATAAATACACTGTGACAACAAATCACTGCAGGCTGAGCCTGCTCCTGTGGTCCTGTCTGAGGCTGAAATGTCCTGTGCTCCAAGGAATATAACCTAATGTGCAACAAAGTATTAAAAGAAAATAAGTGTCTCAAGGCCAGAAAAATAAGTCTACCAAGAATAAGCTGCCTGTTTTAAAGTATTTCCTTGGAGACTGAAAAGCAGGAGAATGTTTTTGCTAAATGAAGCACTGATATGCTTGGTTTGCAAAGATCCCCCGAGCCCTAAAGGCTGAAATCACTGAGGCTGCTTCTCTCTGAGAAAGCAGATGTTCAGAGGACAGCACAAAAACAACCTTTTCCTCTCCTCCTTCTCCCTCCCAGCACGAACATGAAGCCAAGGAGCAGAGGACAAGGGGCTGTCAGACCCTGCAGAGGCAGATTCATCTCATCTGTGCTCTGGAAGGAAAAGCAGGATGGGAGCGTTTTAAGAACCTGAGGAAGATCCATCTTCCCGTGTCTGTCCAAATTCCTCTTATAACACAGATGTCAGTGTCATCCCAGCACTACCTGGCAACAAATCCTAGCTCAAAAAACATGAAAAATAGAATGTAGGGGGTTTTTGACAGTGGTTATTAATACGCAAAACACACTGCTGTCACACCCATAACCCAAAATCCAGGCTGTCATTTATTGCCAAGCCTGATAAAAAGATACATTTTAAACTAAAAACCTTCAACTAAAGATCCTTTCACTTCTCAGCTCCATAGTATTACAGTCATTCTGGCCCTGGTTAAAACCCATATTTAACTTTCCTATTTCCTTTCCCAGAATGTTGAGGTTTATTTGTATTTTACAAGCTTCACTCTTTGTCATTTCACATCTAATTTTGTAGCTTCTTCAGCGAGCAGCCCTGTATGTACTTGTCATATCGAGGCAAGCAGGAGCACAGAGCATCCTGTCACGATAATCACAGCACAGAACAGGAATTCCTTTGGAATTCACTGTATCATCCATGGGGATGCAGAGCCCTCTGCAGGAACTCAAGACAAATTGCTAAAAATGCTCATTATGGAGAGTGCAGGCACTCAGACAGGGATTGTCCACCAGCTCTTCTCCCAAACCTATAAGTAACACATAAATTCACCATTTCAATAAAACCATGGCACCCTAAAGGGCTGTTTTTAATTTAAAACATACTGCAATTAAAGGTGGCATGACCACCATCTTAAAACTGAAAAAGCAGGAATATTTCATTATTGTCCCAGTGCACCTGCAGCACATCTAGGAAAAAGACAGGAGCTTTCTTCCTGAGTTCTGCAGAAAAATCATCAATTCTACGGTCCCAGTTCTTGAATCAGCCAGTCCTGCTCGTAACTGATTCAAACTATTCCTAATCTTGCTCTTTTGAGTTTAACTCAGAAATTCAAGACATAAAATACCAGCACCATCATCACTCCTTTTCTGTTTTTCCCTTCCTATTCAACACCTTCTGCACACCAACAATGGCACTGAATGCAGAAGCCACAAAGGAACATAAAGACGAGCACTGCCAGCCACATTCCAAGTGAGACTTCCCAAGAAGCTGCAAGGGTCACCCAGAGCCTCCTGAACAACTTCACCTCTCCCACAAAGTCACCTTCGTGGGCACCCAGCACCCAAAATCTGCTCAGTGGAAGGATTTTGCCAAGGCCTCTCCGGAAAACAGCCCCCAGCTTTGGGGAAATCCATGAAACACCCAGCATGGATTGCTCTCAGCACCTCCCAGCAACCC
Source organism: Pardalotus punctatus (assembly GCA_013400915.1). Classification (NCBI taxonomy): domain Eukaryota; kingdom Metazoa; phylum Chordata; class Aves; order Passeriformes; family Pardalotidae; genus Pardalotus; species Pardalotus punctatus. The sequence continues at coordinate 30,909 of VZTX01007768.1, read as the reverse complement.
ACCACAGTGCTGGACCCTTCTTCATGGATTTCCCTGCTTTATAAGAAAAAACAGCCAGGTGTAGGTGACCTGAAGTGATATTCCCTCTTTTTGGCTACACTGAACGTTTGTATATTGAAGATGCATCAGAGATCTGAACTAAACTCTTAAATAATTACACACAGCCTGAGAATGACTCTGCAATAGCAAACAGACTTTCAGGAATAACTAAAATGTTTTCTAAGATACTGCTTTCTTTGTAAAATTAACTATTTCCTTCCCTTTCAATTGACAAAACAAATAGATCAGAGACCCAATTAATATTTAAATGAGTATGTTGCTTCCTTAAAATCAACTTGACACATCACTGAACACTTGCATTGAGCTGGTTCTCTGTCGTGCTAACATGTTAGAGTTGTTTACATCATTAATTTAAAAAGTTATTATAAGGAATTAGCAACCTCAGCCCCGAGGGCTTTACACTCATTCTGCACTGATGTAAATGACTCCACAAGGTAGATGAGATGTGAGAGTCAGGCTCAGTACTTTAAAACAGAAAACCTACCTCTCTATGGTTTAATATTTTCAGTGCTTCCTTCCCTTGAGAATCCTTTGTACAACATCCAGACTGCCTTGCCTTAAGTTCTTGATTAATCAACTGCAGTTCCTTGACCATCAGGAGCAGGTCAGCAACCTAAATAACCAAAGGAAGAACAAGCAGAACTGGTAACATTCAAAGTGGTAGGAAAACAAATGATAGATAAATTTCCAGCAGAATGCAAACTGCAGAATTGGAAAGCCTGGGTTTGTATCTGCTCCTGAGTTATCTCCCTGTGTATGGAAATATGGTTCTGTGTTTGTGAATTATTCAAGAACCTTAATTTGTAACACTGTGCTTCACAGTCAGTTATTAGCTCAAGTAACAAGTTTCACAACTCAGTGGCAAGAATAAACCTGAGGGCACCTCACACCAACAGCTGATTTGAGAAGAAACCTTCAGTGTAAGAAAAAACAGCATTTCTGGGAAATAGCAGCATTGAGGAACAAGCTGCTCTTCTGTCTCCACCCCCCTTCATAAACCACTGTCATTCTGAGCAGTTTCACAGCCACAGAATCTGAATGGACAGTCAGGTTCAAAATTCTCACAGCCACAGAACCTGAATGGACAGTCAGGTTCAAAATTCTCACAGCCACAGAACCTGAATGGACAGTCAGGTTCAAAACTCTCACAGCCACAGAGCCATGAACTGGATCAAGAAGGCAACGTTTGGAGAAGAATCCAAATCTTTCTAGCAAACCAATTAATACACCTGGAAAACCAGGGCAGCTTTCAGTCACACAAACCCTTTCTCCAGGAAGAAATGATTTATAAATACCTTTTGCTAATGAGCATCCCTGAACCTACTGAGGGGAACATGTTCAGAGATAAAAGTGGTGAAACCCCAGAATGGCACTGGGACACAATCTGGGGTTTTTTTAGGGACACCTGTTCAGAGTAAGATGAACTCCCTTCCTTTAGATTACCCACCTCCAGAGTGTGAGCACCTGCCTACAATTCAGCTGGCCCTGAGAAACAGAAAACTTCACTTATGTTCACTCCCAACCAACCATATTCAAAATTATTCCTTGTCATAAACTGGTGCATGGATCAGATGTCAGTGCACAGGATAGGAAAGAGAACAAGTTTCTGAGCTCTGAGACTGATTTATTGTTTGGTCTGCACATTTCATCCCCCTGAATTTCAGTTCTCCTTGTGTAGAATAGAGAACTCACCTCAGGGTTATTTTATAACATGCCCTATTTACCAAAAGATTTGCAAATCCTGGGACAGTGTGCTATACAGAAATATAAAGTATAGACACCATCATCTTCATGATTAATAAAGGTGCATGGAATACACATTGTGGGATATTTAATGCAAAAATCTTTCTTTGGAGCTGATGGAGATGATGTCTGAAATACGGTACTGAGTCAAAAACCGGAGTCCAGGTGTCCAATACCACAAAACCCTGGCAGCAAATCACTCACTCTTCAGCTGATTCTGCAGCCCAAGTGGTGCAACAAAAACTAAATTGTTCATAAAAGGTGGGTCACAAACCACAGAGAGGGGAACTTCAAATCCTTTCAGAACTACTCAACTGTACCTAAATATATGTTTCTGTCAGAGCTACAGAAACTATAAACAAAGCAGAATTAAGCCATTAGGAACAGTAAATAATAAAAAAGATCAATACCTTTTTTTTAAGTTCTTCCAGAGACAGATGGTCTATCTGAAGGCTTAAATGGTCTTGTTCTCCTAAACAGATACTCATATAGGATGTTTGATCTCCACAGAAAGATAGGGTTTCATCTGCCAAAATAGCCAAGGACACACATTATTTCAGAAACTCCATTTGCAGGAAAACACAGCGCAAAACGCACAGGACTTTTCGAATAAGAGCCTTCCAGTAAGTCTGTGGGAGGCCAGTTAGAATGTTTCATTCCAAAAATAAGCTTTCTGTTTAATTGAAGAAATTTTGCCCTCATATTTCTTTGTGCTTCTGACACACAGACGTGCTGCATTTTCTGTGGCTGTATTTTCTGTGGTTATCAGCACAAGTTGCGAATGTAATTCTGAATTATAATTTGCATATTTAGCATTACAATTAGAAATAATTTTAGGAAGGATAAGTTAGGCATGAATAGTTATTCTATTTTAACTATAGTTTTATGAACATGAACTCAAGGTCTCAAGGCAAAAAGCTAGGTTAGACAAAGTTAATGAATTTATTTTGCTTTTGGGTCAAAAGAATGCAGTAATTGGATTGAAAATAGTTACTTCTTCATTGCCTCTATAACTGCAGGAATTATTTATGTTTCAATAAACACCTGTTTATTTACAATATAAATGACAGTCAATTCTATAAATAAATCTCATTAGACAGGGAGAACACATAACTAAATTAGGACAAAGAAGAGACATCCAAATCCTACTCCCAACTCTGATACTGATCCCGTGGCTGCTGTGAGGACCCAAAATTCACAAATCATTACTAATTTTTCAGTCTTTATTCCTGCCAGCCTCACCCCCAACACAACTGCTCCTGACAACCCTGGGGTATCCACGAGACCCTCTGGCCCTCCCTGGCTGTCGATCATCTCCGGGCTTTTGAGGTTGGAAACTCTGAAACAGCTGAAGTTACCTTTTGCCACTTATCAGAGCTGTCAAGTGATGCTAAAATTGAAAGTCTAAGTTGAAAGGGGAAGTGAACAGGCTTTACTGTTATTTATATATCCCCTATGGAATAAAACAGAAACATCTTGTACATATGCAGTAAACTATTTAATGACACCCACTTACATTGTTCTTTTCTATATCTAAGAATATACTAAAAACACTTCCCAAGACATACAGTAAAAAAGCCTGAAGATAAGCTATATTTTAAAGCTCTATTTTTTGTGAATTCCCAAGTAACAAAACCTCTGGCTATTTTTTCTTTCTCTGGAAATACTTCTGTTAGGAGGAGGTTACCAGTGCCTGAGCCACAAGCCCTTTGGGAAATCATTTCATCCCATGGCCACCGACTGATTCCAAACCAGGAATCTCTGACTTCTGTGGAAAACACCAAATTCTGTGGGTACAAAGCTGCAGGCGGCACGAAATGTTCCCTGCAGCAGAATTGTCATAGAATTTCCAACATTTGCTGCACAGAAAGAGAGAAGCTGTCCCTCTCTATGTGCCCTGATTGCTCCAAGACTTTCTGTTGCAAATCCTCCAAATCATCTTCAGTATAAAAAGCCAGAAAGAAATCTTTTCAAACCTTTTTTACTCTCAAACATTTCTTTTCCATCCCAGCAAACTGCCTGTAATAAAACCACTTTTCTTTTGTGCAAAAGGAGGGTTGGGCTGGGCATGGATACAAACCTCGGTGGTTTTTCATGTCCTTAATCTGATCTTGTAAAATCTTCTGGAGATTCCTGTTACCTAAAACATCTTCCTCCAGTTGTTTTCTCAACATGAAAATATTGTTCAGTTCCACTTGCAAGCTATTTATACTGAAAAAGAAAGGGGAAAAAGAAATCTTTGAGATTCAATTCAAAACATTTTGGTGTGCTCTGGTGTTTTCTCCATCCAGGCTTGCACTGAGGCCCATTTCCCATTTCCCATTTCCCATTTCCCATTTTCCATTTCCCGTGGTTGTGTTTCATCCCACACTTCCATCATTTTGATGCACCAGCACAAACAAATCCCTCCATAGAAAGAGGAGATTAAATGTTTACATACACAGCCTTTTCCTGCTCTTTTGGGCTGCGCTGCCTAAATCAGTTTCCCCATGACAGAGCTGTTCTACCAACCCCCTTTTGGCTGTTCTTTTTAAGGAAAATCAAAATTACTAACTTCTACAAAGTATGCCAGAAAAATATCATGATCACATAATGCTGATGGCTTTGTGTATTCCATTATGTGGTGACCATGGAAACTTCGTTCCCTTGCCACAGAGCTACACCAGATAATCTAATGCTGCACTTAGGAAAAATATCAAAAAAATCCTGTTTCATTGAAAACAGGACCCAGACACAACTAACTGTTTTATTTCTTCATTTATCCACAGCCTCTAAAAAGACCTTTTGAGTTTTAAATTGTCTCAATTGTCTCAATTACCGCAATGGGGCATAAATGTCCAAAGTTAAAATGTAAAATTTGTCAAGGTGAATTAATTCTTTGAGCAGCTTTGCCACTGAAGCTGTGCAGCACCAGCTGCCCCTCAGGCCCCAGTGTCATCTGCCCCTTGCTCCATCCTCCCCACACCCTCCAACTCCATCACCAAGGCAGTTCTGATCAATCTGTAAAAAGATTTAAGTGCTGAAAATAAACCAACCTGAAACTGTAATAAAATGAAATAAATTTGATTTAATAAAAAATAAATACCAGGATGTTACTGAATTCTTTGTATTATTTCTTTTGACGTTTACTTCACTCAGTGTTTTAAGATAAATTAAGCTGCTGCAGAATTTCCAATCCACTGCACTGAATGCCAGAGAATGCAGTGATCTTTAAAAAAATTTCAATTCATCTTATGGGAGACTGTACAGGAACACATCATACTTGCACGAGAATAACAGAGTATTGCAGATGCACATTAATTAAAAGGCTGCACATATGAAAAGCCCCTCAGTCTGTCTCCTGACAAGTGTGCTGTTGTCAGGGGTTCCTGCACTAGAAACTCCTGCTTTAACCAATTCTCCCTCATACAAGAGATTCTTTGAAGAGAGAGCTCTCTTAAATGCTCAGCAAAAAAATTAAGAGTCAAATCAAACCAACACATGACTGGAAGCCAGGTAAGCACATTTTCTCCTTTTCATGAGTTAAAGGTTTCATAAGAACAAGCACTGATTCCCCACTTGGAGAGACAAGGAATGTCTTGGTCCTGACATCCAGTAGCTCATTTTGAAAAACAACCACCCAGGCTGCTTAAAATAAATAATGCCTAAAAGAAAATATGTCAGCAAGAAAACAGATGTTTGCCCAAAATCCATGTCACTGCTGATGGCAATTAAATGCAGCTTCCTCATCTGTGTATCTGCAGGGCTTGTTTACCCATTCCCCAGAAGTTTGGGATTCAACTCCTGATGAAGTTTACAGCACATTTCAGCCCCGAAACTGTGAGATGGAGGAATAAGAGCAGCTCCAAGCCCCAGCTCACTGTGCACCCTCTGCAACTGTGGCACAACAGGCACCGACTGCTCCATGCATTCCAAAATTCCACCCAGGGAAGCAGGACTGATGATCCTGATCCTACAGAAGTTCATTGCAGAACCCCAGTGATTATCCCTGCAGTTCTAAGTTTCCTGATTTGAAAGGCATTCTAAGAAAAACCAGGCTCAGAGCCACGTTCCTGTGCTGCCACTGCTGCACAGAACGGGGACAGAGCAGGTGTCAGTGTCAAGTCACATTCTTCATATGAAATCAGAAATAATCTCCATAATCTGACTGCCATCACTATTTTGAATTAATGTTTTTTCTAGTATCTAAAGCAGGTTCTGAGCTGTGGCCAAGCACGAGCTGGCATTGCTGCTAAGTGCTTCACTCACACAGATTTCATCTACTCTAGTGCTACTTCTCTTTATGGTTTCCAAACTATAGTGGGCTATAAACCAACTGCAAAAGAGAAATAAACATTCCCTCCACACTGGCAGGTATAAGCCATTGCTTTCAGGAGCTGGCTCTCAAATGCTGTAAATACTTAATTAAGAGATTTGCAATTATAACAGTAAATTTTTTATAAAACATTTAAATTTCATTTGCCTACAGGCTAAGAATTTTCTTTATTTTATCATAATGTCTCCTCCTCAACTGCCAAGCAATAATAGGATACAAAGTAGGCTGCAGATTTCTTTCTAACTTGTTGTGTTCTTTGATTTTAAAAGGTTAAAAACCACTTGCTCCTGCCACCCTTTTCAATGCTTTACACGGAGAGTGTACTATGCAAACTTCAATTATTCTGTTTTATTTAACCTTCTCCAAAATCCTGCATGTTTATATTCTCATCAAAATTCTCAGAGTGTCACTTTTAAGATAAGCATTATCTGTCTTTTAGGAGTAAACCATGGCAAATTGTCCAGTGCCCAAGAGTTCATTGCAATTTGATTTTATTCCTATATGCCAAAACACAAGCCCTAAGTATGGAAAATCCAGCTGCTTACTTTGGTACCCAAATGGAAATAGGGCTCATTTGAGATTCCAATCTAAAAAGAAATATTTTCAGAAACATTTAAGTAATTTAGATAATAGAAACTCACTTACAAAAATATTTCCCTTTACAGAGATGACCACAGGGAGTTTATAAACAACTGGCCTGAACAAACTAATCTCCAGTACAGCTGCACATTTTTTTCACAACTTCTGACTTTTGCTGTTTGAGTTCAGATTATGCCCCAAACCAGAAGCACTTACCTATCTGACTCCTTGAAGGTCTTCACTAGTGTAGAATAAATACTCTGTTCTTTCCTTAAAGCAAGAATCAGCTTCTCATATTCAGCTTCTTTATTTTCCTAAATTAAAAGAAGAACATAGTGAGCTCACAAGGTAATTTTTACATTTCATGCCTACACCCATGTGTGTACTTGCATCCTGAAGCATTTGTGAAAGAGGCTGAAATTCCAATTTTCTGAACAGGATCACCAGTGCCCAACGTGGACCTGAAAACCACTCACTGTCCTTAAATCCAGCTGTTACTGAAGGAAGCCAAGGCTGTTTCACCCTCCACCCACCATGAGAGGGTCACACATCTGAACAGTGCCTCAGCATTTTTCTCACAAGTTTCCCCCAACCCCAACCCAAGCATCCTCACTTCCACAGCTCCAACAACCCAGGAACAACCTGGCAGGGAATTATTCCAGAGGAGGGGAAGGGAGGGAAGGGAGAGCAGGCAAGCCCAAGCCCCAAGCACACATTATAAAACAAGTCCTTTCCGTGTTCTGGATAAAATTGGCTTTTTTCAGGTGAGGAGTTCCAGCAAATTCTGTTCCATTTCTGACCAAAAAGGATCATACTGAGCCCCAAATAAAGGATGAACGTATCAGACACTCCATGAGTCAGCTTTCTGCACACTCAGCTGGGTCACTACGAGCTGCTGCTTCACTTGTGTGAAGAAAACAACATGGTTTATCTGCAGTCTTGCTCACAGAAAGGGTATTATTATTATTATTATTATTATAAAAATAAACACAAACTCTTATGGTACATTCTCAGTAAGGATCCACTAATTTCCCCAGACTTTTTTCACTCCAAAACAACCACACAGTCACTTTTTCAGCAGGAAGCAAAAAATGCAGCTATTTAAAAGAGTATTTTCTTGCACTTATTATACAAAGGTATCTAAAATATCAGTCATCTCCAAAGAGAAAATAACTGGAATACTACAGCAAATTTAAATGTATTAATATCAGGCACAAATTCTGCCTCTGTTGAAGAATTGCTGGTTCTCTCAGATTTATTTTTTGACTGAAAACTGAAAGGAGGAACAAAAAAGGTGCCACAGCTAAGGGGGAATCTCAGCTTAAGAGAACTCTTAAGAGATACTAAATCATTAGTGAACAGATCATTAACAAGGCAGAAACCTACACCCAGGAGTTTTAAGCAGCTGTTATTACTCCAACTGCAATTCCTAAGGAGGAAATTGCGATAAAAAAAAAATTCAGCTACAATAGAATCTCGTTAATTCACACTAAAGATGCAAAGACTGTTAATTTGAAAAATTCAGTGTTCTGCAAAGTAAACAGTACAAAAGCAAGGACAACCGGTGTTTACTTTTAATTATTTACACTCTTACTTCACAGTATGCCAGCAAATATGTTAAATAATATTTTGCAAGTGTAATCAAGCTGTGATCAAATGACTCCAGTTAAGGTAACCTGCCTGGCAGGGCCTGCTGCAGCTTCTGCACTGATGCTCCAGAGTCTGAAAAAGAGACCTTGCCTTTGGACACGTGCCCCATGTTCAGCTGCTGCGTTCTAAGAGACATTTCCAGCTTCTAGTGCAATTTATACACTAAATACTGTTCTGTATCGAAGTGTAAAATTCTGAGCTTCACATAGAGTTTATTATCCAGGTGAGCAGAGGAACTCCCAACGAAGCTGCTGACTGAGCATGAAGAAACACAAAGCCCAACAGACAGAGGTGGGTGATCCAGAGGCCATTAATAAAATAATCCCAGGGAAAAAATGTTGAAAAGTACATCTTGCAGCCTAAATTAAGGAGTCTTATCAATGCACTGGAATCTCAGCCTTTCAAGAACAGTCACTAAACATAAAATGCATGGGTTGTAATTTAAGTTGGAAAAGTCTGATCACAAACACTGACCAATGACGTAGAAAGCAACAGGAAAAAATAAATCTTTTGACTTAATTTAGTTGTTTCACAGTCTGTTAAAAGTTCTAGTGAACTCCTCCATATGTCTGATGCAAGCCTTGCAATTATTACTGAAGACACTACAGAACTCTATCCTAATTAAAGCTCTTTCTGAAGGCCTGGCAGAGCAATGTCACTGCGCAGTCACAGAGCACAAATGAGGGAAGGGACGTCACCCATGGCTCGGGGTCTGCTGCACGAACAAAGCAGTGCCACACACACAAACCCTGCTCCACCTCCCTGCTCCTTCCAGGATTCACGTGTTAATTGAGTTCTCCATTTGTACCAAAATCTCAGCAAGCTCATGAAATTCTCCCAACTCTTTTTCTGCGTAACAGGAGACATGAGCTGTTTCTTAATTCCAAATGTCACAGACTACACACAAATTATTAAATTCTAAATTCAACTAGCTAGGTAAAGGTTAGCAAAATCACGAGGAAGTGTTCCTGATTTTTTCAGAATCTTTCATGAATAATAAGGATGAGAAGATGCAGCATGAACATCCCTTTTTTTCCTGTACATTATTACTGTCATTTCTAAATAACGCGTAGGAGTGAATTATTTCAATCAACTCCCCGACGGTACACAAAACATAAGGCAGCTCTGTAACTTAAATAGACTGTAATGCTGTGGGAGTTAATGAAACATTAAACCTCTTGACACATGGTGTGAGGGAAAATGTGTTAGAGGAGATAGCTGCAAGACATCCAGGACCATATTGCAGTGAAAGATTTATATTCCCATGAAAGGAGGCAATCTAATACATTAAAGTCTATATTTAAGTCTGAAATACTATTGCTAAGCAGCAGTGGTGGAAAACATAACTTATTTTCATTAAAGGTTCTTTAGATTGTAAGCAACGAAAGTAAAAGGTTTATACCTCCCCAATAAATAATTTATTGGCAAAGTCACAGGAATATCCGGTTGCCTCACTGAATGTTCTCGTGCTGCCAACAACTCTCAGGATCATTTCAAAATCTCTGAAGGTTAAAGGACAAATGACTGAGAGAAGGATATAACCTATACCTCCTCACTGATCCATCCATTCATCCATCACTGGAATTTGGTCATTTCTTCTAACTTCTGAATTCCTTGGCTGTAAAACACATTTAACTCCAAGACTTTGGAGATACCAGAGTCAGAAGTTGCCCGACTCCCCTAATTATCAATGCCCTCATTCACTCTCTCTAGCCCATGACAGTGGCTGAAGAATCCAAACTCCAAAATTAGAACCTGTCATTTATCTTCCATGGCCCTGCCAAGGCACCCAGCAGAGCTTCGGGTGTTGGTTGCTTTAAAATTTATCATTACATTAAAGTAAAGTACAAAGATATGAGGAAAGAGAGAGAAGTTCTGCATCTCTCAAATCAATTTCTTCAACTTTAAAGATCAGTGAGGTTGAAGAGCCGGGTTTCTGCCCCTCTGTTGGGGAGGATCCAGCTGTGGGTTTGTTGAGAGTTGGTGCAGCACCACAAAGCAATCCGAGAGCGCCAGACAGCCAATGAGGGCAGAGCTCTGGATAATCCCTGTCCAAAAACTGGTGATTAATATGCCAAAGTGGGTCCTCACAGGAGATCCGTGACGCAGAGGTTGAGCTGAGGGGATAATGGGCTGTGATTAGATATTGTTCAGCCGCTGAGTGCACCAGCAGCAGAGAATGGGCTGTGATTAGAACGTGGGGCTGTGTGATTACCACGCACTGCCTGCCACTGCTCCTGGCCCTGGTTACCCACCTGAACCAAGTGAGGGCTACACAGTGTTTGATTTCCATTCATTCCCCATGATTCTCCATGCCAGCTCCCTTTGTGGCAGAAGTTATGTGCGTGCGCTGCAGTTTGTTGTGCAGAGGTGGAATTTCTCCCCAGCCTTTCCCAGACTATTTTCTCTGTCTGCACATTCCCATATACTTGGATATTCCCTCACTGCTACCCAGGGCTGCAGCTCCTTTACTCTGAGCTTGCCAGGGCGCCACGTGTCCTTGTCCCTACCTTAATTACAGTGCCCATCACATTCCTCATCTCACCACCAGAGTATTCAGAATGTCACCCAAGACACTGCACTCATGTTTCCTTTGCCATTGGCTCCCTTTATTTGAATTTCCTTGAAAAAGTGTCATTACTGACAGATATATTATTAAAGAAATGAAAAAGCTTTCTCCACTATTACTGTGTACCAGTCTAATTATTTTTACTTTGCCTGGTGCTTTTAGAAACCTTGACACATCAGGCTGCAAACAACACAAAATGAGGCAAGAAATGTACCTTCAATAGCAGCTTATTTGTTCAATAATCTGTATACCACGATGCCCTGGTGGAGTCAGTGAGTGATTCAAAAATTTAACAGTACCTGACTACTTTTTGCTAGAACAGAAGTGGGGGGTAAAAAGAGAAGGAACTAACTCTACATTTCAAGATTCTGAATTTTGACCTCTGACTTCAGGTACAAGCCTTTTCAATTCACAGCATCAAATAAAATAATGGGCATATATTGCCTACCCTTTTTTAATATACATATAAATTTCTGTACAATTTCTTCTCTGCTTTAAAGCAGTTTTCTTCTTGCCCTGGACACATTTTCACTCCTACCTGTATTTATCTTCAGACTCCATTTATCTCCTGTGGTCACCAGCTCTGTGCAATCTTTCCCCCTATCTATCCAAAGTACACAAACTCTCCTCTGCACTTCTCTCCAGAAATGCAGACATCCCCCCACTCAGTGAATTACGTCTGCCCTAACAACCAGAAAACTCTCCCTCTTCATGTCAGGCAAAATATCTGACATGCTTCTGAAAGCAGGGAGTGTAGTGATGCCATAAACTCATCAGAGCACAATACACGGTGAATTACAACATCTGAGTCCACAGTTTTGAAGCCAAAGTGAAAATTCTCTTCAATTTGAAGCCAAGGTGCTTATCTGCAAATGATCAGTTATGCAAAACTCACCTCCAGCTCTCTGACTATCTTGGTAATTGACTGTTGAGACTGTGCAGCACATTTCTCCTTTACTAAGCCCTCATTTTTCAGTTCAAGTTCTTCATTAGCTCTTAGAAGGTTCTTGTACTTATTCTGGAGCTCCTGCAGTTCTGCATCTTTTTCTTTAACTGTTCCATCGAGTCTCTAAGAAAAGAAAACAGAATTTTACAACATGTACTCTAATTTTAAACTGCAAAACACAAAGCCTAACAATATTCAGGAGAATATCCAAGGGTGATCAGGAACATGTTATTTGCACGCCTTGCAAAAAGAGCTCAATTTAAGATACCAGAAGCAAAACCAAAAGATACAGAGAAGATCTCCCCAGCTATCTAATCTTTTCAGTATTAAAAAATAGTCAAGGCATGCACCTTTTTCTCCAGGTACAGAGCAACCTCAACTCTGACTCGGCATTGCTGGCTGAATACCATCAGTACTTTTTCAACTCTGTCAAAAAACTGAGCAGGGCTCTGTTACCATTCAGGAACCTTCTCACACAGGTCACTTGGGGCTCCCAGAAAAGAAGATAAAATATTTCAGTGTCTATACCTATTCCTCAGCTTCCACTTTCTGCACAATAAACTGATAATCATGAGCACTTCAGAGCTTTTATAACAGTGACAATGCCACAGAAGTATTAGTAAAGCTTTCTTCCCCCTCTGTCCACACGCTTCAGAAAACCCTAACAAGAAATCCTGTTGAATGCCACACACTCTATAATTATAGGTCTGTTCTGCAAATATAGTATTATAAGAAGTGAAGGATTATCATAAAAATCAACAATAACTCCAAATACAAACGTGATTTTGTAATAATTCCTCATACAAAATCAAATGATAACTTTCCATTTTTCATTTCAAAGTAAGTCTACCTACCTCAAGCAGCAGATCCTTGTGATTGACACTGTCTGTCAGCTGCCTGATAACAAGTTCTTGGCTCTGCAGCTTCTGATTGCTTTCACTCAAAAGAATATTGTAATGGTGTTCAACTGCTTTTTCTTTCTCAGTCATTTCACCATGTAATTTCTCTAGTTGATTTCTAAGGTCCTACAAAAAAAAAGAAACTAAATATGCGGCAAATCAACTTTAAAGAAAGTTTAAGACCAACAACCCACACTGTCACTGAAGAATGTACTGGAGCCACTTTCTCTTGGCATCAACGAATACAATTAATGACAGAACAACTTTTACATAAGATGTCAGTATTTTCTTCTAAAAATCTAGGTTGTTGTTTAAATGCTTTTCATACAGAATGGCTGGACTCCAAGGCTGTTGGGAATATTATGCACATAGATGCTGTCAGAATGAACATTCACTTCTGAGTCAATTTACTCCCTGGCTAGAAATAGGAAAAATTGCTTACGGGTGATTCAGTTTGTCATTTGCTCTTCTTCTCATCACACCATGAAAATTGTTGCACTAACACTGTATCACTGGTTACTTTGGCATCAAACAAAAGGTCAGAAGTGTTAAAACTTTTTTCTTATGACAAGAACACAAACTTCAAATGATCAGTCAGGTCAGCCTCATGATCAGAAGGGATGAGCAGAACTTGATCTTGACTCTGGCTCTGTTAATTACTTCTGGCTGCAAGAGAAGAGCAGCATCTCCTGGGTCCCACCACAACCACAGCTCTCTCCTCTGCAGCCCTACTGACCCTGTCACACTCATCTGAAAATCCACCCTCTGAAAACACAGCTCTCTGTGGGGTTTCAAACTCTGATCACCTTGGGTTCAAAGAAATAACATCAAGCAACTCCTATTCCTTACATTTTGCTATAAACCAGGACAATCAACACCTCTATGTAATTATATAAGATCATTAGCTTGGAATGAATAGTGGCTTCTCTGTCCTTCCACCTTCTCTCCCACCACCCCTGTTTGTGCCACTTCCAACATTTTTGCTGGTTTGTTGGAAGTTTCAGCACTGCCAGTTGAAGGAGGCAGAGCTTGCATAGACACCAGCCTCATTTTCTAAACTTTTCCTCTGCATCTACTGCACAGATTGTGTGGAAAATAGAGAGGGAGAAACTTGTAACAAAGGAGCTGTTGCCGAAAATTAAACAATTAAAACTTCCAGGAGACTTTATACTGTCTAAACTTCTGTTCAGACCCAAAGAACCAGGTAACACTGCCTACATCTTCAAATAAATGTTTTCTATTTATTCCCCAAAAGGGCCCATTTGTGAAGCAGCATAAGCCCTTTAAATAGTTTGCACATATGGCAGTCACCTATAAAATTTACTTTTACCTCCACTGGGATTTAAAATTTAATAGTTGTTTCTTATTCTAAGTTCAATGAAATAGCACTGGTGACACTTTAATTGCAATCTCTTTACAAACTGTTTTATGTCCTTTTCTTGACTTAATTACCTTGCTTCATGCAGGTTCACATCAAATCCTTAACATCACTTTATTACTTCAGTGTTTTATTTCTGTTTATTTTGCACATTAAATGCAAATTGTCACTCACAATGCCTTTTGCTTTACTTTCTTCATTTTAGCTTCATCCCCAGGATTCAGCTAAGAAACCCCTAACAGCTCCCAAACCCCCTTAAAAGTTATTCAAAGAATGATTAAGCCCAGACCTTCAGTTCTGAAAACTAATTTTTTTTTCTGGTGCAAAAGAACTACTTGCTTTTTTCAGGTCCAAGTTTTGTCTAGATACCCAAACTCTCCAATATGTTCCTGTTTTTCCCTAACTGCTGCCTATAAATACAAACTGCAGTGGGAAGTAGCGCAAGGTCTGATAATTGCAAAGGCTTTTGGCTCCAAGTTCCGGAGCTCTTCAAGTGGGTCACACACAGCCTGTTCCCACACAGCGCTGGAATCGGAAGCAGAGGATCAAAAGTGGTGTTATGACATCCCCTGCACTGCAAAGGTCACTCCTTGGCATTTTTTAATGTTATTTTTATACTATTACATCACTGAGAGGTTTTAACTGACACATTACCTGTAACTAAACTTCAGAGGAACATTTTTCATCTGTCCTGCAACTTCAAGTGACCAACACTGTGACTTCTCTTAATGCAAACCCCAAGCAGCTTGAGGGAGATGACAGACATGCAGAGTTAGAAAGATGCTGCTGCAACAACAGCACTCCACCTCTTATCTAACCTCAGTCCTCTTGTGCACAACACTTGTCAGGTACAAAAACCAGCTTTCTGCCTTTAAAGCAGCAAAACCGTGTAATGGCCAGCTTTATGGAAAGAGCTGCACTGACAAGGGATGCAGTTGTGGAAAAAGTTAAAAAGCCTGAGTGAGATTTGCAATTTGCACATAACTTTGCCTCTACTACTGCCCCCAGAGCTCCCTAAATCCTTCCCAAAGCAAGCTAGAGGTGAGACTGAAAATTACCTTCTTTGCATGAGCTGGAATTCTGTAACACACCAAACTATTCATCACTGTAGCAGGTTGCTTGAACCCATTGACCACTCAAATTGTGTAGGAGAAAATCTATTGGTTTCCATACATTGACTTGCAAGGATAATATAGTACCTACAGCTCTCAGAGCATAAACTTTGCAATTCCCTCTGCCAACCTTTTTCCCAAGAGACTTTCCTATGATTAATGATAGCTGAACTAAGAAAAATGAATGTGAAACAGTATAATATAGAAGACTGGAGCAGATGCCTCCCCCTCCTTGCCAGATGAAAACCAGGTTGGTGAATAATTAAGTTGTGAAGCTCCAAAACCTCCTTCTCAGGCTACACTACAGGTAGGAAGACTAAATAATAAATTCTGCCTAATGAGTTATTCTGCATTTCCCCAACCAACTGATCAAATATGAATATCTAGTAAATACACTCTAATTGTCTACATTTAGGCCTGGAGAGAGAATGGATATGTGGAGTGTTTAATCATGTAAATTTGAACAAACTTCTTGAGGAAGAAGCACTCAATCCCTGTTACAGGCACAGTAATGTGGTAGCTATGAACAACACCAAGGATGAGATGTTTATTCCTCACCTCTAGTCTGTAAAAACATGTGTCCAAAGTTTCTTGTTTCAAAGAGCTTTAAGTGATGTTTAACAGCACCTTGACAGTGATGCTTAAAGTGATGTTTAATGGCAGCCTCTGGAAAGTACAGAATTGGAAGAGCTTTTAAAAGTTCTTTCAGAAATCTATTAAAGTTGCCCACCCTGAAGCAGGACCATGGTTCAAAAAACACCTAAAGTCCATTAATCCAGGGGACTCCTAACACTGGACAAAGTCTGTGATCTGGATGAACAGCTGACATGAAACACTCTTATTTGATTTAGTTTCATCTTCTTCCACTCCAGGACAGTATTGCCCAATTCATGTTCAGATAAACTGGGTTTACAGCAGGCCAGAAATACATCTGGGGGGTTTGTTTGTTTGTTGTGGTGTTTGGGATATTTTAATGGATATAGGCAAAGATTAGCATTACCCCAATTACAGTACATGGGAAAAGTCACTGCAAATTTCCCTGTGAGTGAGTAACGAGCTAGGGCAGCTCATTACAGATATTGAGGGCATTTTCTGCAGTTTATACACTTTTTTGCTAGCTTTATTCTAACAAAATAGAAATGCTGATAAATAGGTATCTTGAAGCATAAATAGAACTGAGTTTTTAAGGCTGTCTCATAAAAAGTTTGCACCAGATCATCGAAGCAGTTTCCTATTTGTCAAAGAGCAAAATCTCACAGCATATTTTTTAACTCCCACGTATCTACTACTTAATGGGCAACACTTCACAAGCAATGTGGCTCTATCCAATGTACTTGCAGCTCTGAAATTGAAGCAGCTGTTCTGCAAAGAGTAGGAAATAGGTTAGGGATATAATTTTTATAAGACTGCTCATCTTTTGGCAGGAATGCTTTTCCCCAAGGAGCTCATCATTTACATGAAAAACTTGGACATAATGGAGTCAAACAGGGCTTCTGTAATCCAGGTAACTTTGAATCCCCTGGCAACTCGCTACTCAGTCCTGTTTTTCCTGCCTTTCCTGCACAGTTCTATTCTAGCTAAAAAGAATCTGAATAGAGAAGACAGTTAAATATAAAATACTTCAAATCAATAAATGTTCTTCATGGCTGTTTTACTGACAGGAGCGATCTGTTCTCGCTCTCCTTAACCTCAACGCCCTGAAGAAATCTCAAAGCACACCAAAGATAGAGATTTTGTGACGGCAGCCAAACCACAGTTGACAATCAAACAAAACTGCGTTAAATTGGGGGTAGGAGGGGGAGAGGAACTTAATTTGTTTGTAAGTAAAGAGACCCCTCTGCTGGTTTTAAGGGATAGTGCAGGGACTGCAATTTTCACATCTCCCTGCTTTATTAAAGTCCTTATTTAACAATGGAACCAAAACATCCGGTGAATAAAGACAGGCTTATTTAATCTTTCATGTAATTTAATATAGCAGGAGTCTAATCCCTAACTGGCAGGACTCTGCTCATTATGCAAATGTTGCCCTGATGGAAGCAATGGTGGAAACACTTCAGCAAAATCCACGTGACAAAACATTCAGGTGAGAAGTGTTTTGTGTCAAACCTCAGCAGAAGGTGCATCCTTTTTTTCAAAGGAAGAAAAGGAGAAACCTGATCAACTGTGAGTGCTGGGAGCAGGAGAGCTTATTTGAATGCCCACAGCAAGGTAAAAACCCTCAACTGAATAGGAAGCAGCAAAATTAATGAACAGCGCCTCATTTTTTATGTTAAACAGTGATCAATTAATCCTGTGCTTTGGGTCTTTTACAAGCAGATGTTATTAAATATACAACCTTTACAGTGACCCTGCTGGGGGAGCAGAGAGCAGGCTGAGGTTTGGCTCCAGGTCACAAGCAGAAGGAAGTTTAAGTAATGAAATTTAAGATAACCTACAGACACGCAACAAGGCAAATATGGCAGAAATGTAAACATACTTCATCATGCATGTTCAGATTCTCCCATCAGAAAAACTGGAATTAACAGTAACCATTTACCACTTCTAGAGGTTAATGATTCATTTCCTAGGACCTAACTATCAAAATGATATTTATTTTAAAATATTCTTCTGTGCAGATTATGTGCCAGAATTTTCCTCAATCTTTTGAACACAGTATTAGGCAGTGTTAGTCATTTACCTTCCCAAAGGTTATTTAAATCAAAAACCTAATTTTGTTAGAAAAGGACCTGTTAAAGTGCTGAATTATTTCTAGACTTTATGAAACAAAGCAAAAAAAGTGATAATAACATTAATGGTTTTGTCACTTCTGCTCTTCTGCAGTTGTGCTTCATCCAGCTCCTTCTCCATTTTCTCTCTTTCCAAATTCAGGTCACTCAGCTCTTGACCAGCAACTTTAATTATCCTCTGGAGCCTGCGATTCTCAGCGTCCTTGGTGAGGTTCTCTGAGCGCAGCTCTGCCAGCAGGGTCTCCTTTTCCATCAGCAGAGCCTGATAATCCGCAGCACCCTGAAACACAGAGCAGCACTCAGGCTCCACAAGGGGGGTCTGTACCCCCTGCAAGTCTTTACTGCTCTTGCATCCAAACACACTACCCTGTTCTTCTTCCCAGTGCTTCAGAACCGGGGTGAAAAAACACCAGTGAAATGACAAAACAAGGAAAGTAACACCGGGAATTCTCCCTCCTAATGTAACACAAATTCTCATGACATCCAGTGCAGGGTAACAAAGTCTGAGGTAACAAAGAGAGAAAGGTTGATGGGCAAAGGAGCCCACAGTGCAAACAAGGGCATGGCAGTATTATTGGTTCCCAAAGCTTTAATTACATTAAACCCTGCTTTTGGGGCAGTTTCAGTCTGGACTAGGGCAGGAAGGTACTGAGTCTTTCACAGAATCACAGAATTAAAAAAGACCTTTAAGATCGAGTCCAGCTGCCAGCCCAGCGCCAGCACCATGTTCACCACCAGCCCACGTCCCCAAGTGCCACAGCCACACCTTTGCTGAACACTTCCAGGGATGGGGATTCCTATTTTTTAATAAACAGCCAGTCTGATTTGTGTCCTTCCCCACACACCCTGCTACAAGCAGCCCTGGAGCTCCCAGCAGAGGTGACAGGAGCTGTGAGCTCTGCAGCACAATCTACTCACACAGAAACTGCCTTCAACTCAAGGCTGTAGCTAAGGAGCAGAGTAGTGAGGAGAAGGAGCTCTGAAAGGAGGATTCTGCAGACAGGAGGGATCAGTCATACATTTTTTAAACTCAGAACTTTAAAAAAAAAAACTCATCAAGGTCTCGAAAATCGTAAAGTCCCTTTTCTCCTCCACGCACACAAAAAAAGCATTACTAAATCACATTTTCACAAATAACATTCCACTATTTTATAAATAGTGGTTTCACATTTATTATATAATTAAATCCAAACAGGTGTCTCATACCCAGTTCAGCTCTGTTACTAGGAAGCCTGTGCTGGCACTGTACTTTTGGGAAAAAAACCAAACAGTCCAGAAAAGAAAAAGCTCAAGATCATCTCAGCTCCCCAGTAATATGTGTCTTTATTTTTAACTTATTTTCATATTGCAAGTTTCTCCCTTAAAGATTCTCCGCTGGTTCAGATTTTTTTTAAAAAAGGAGAAACAAGTTAAGTTATCCAACATTTTAACATTTCATTGTTCAAATATCTGGATTTGGGAAATCTTTTTCAAAGCAAGAAAAATCAATCATTTTAAACAACATTTTAGACTAATTTCCATTCCTATGCTTTCAAAGATACAAAACACAGCCCACTGTGTGGAATCACAGAAAGGAAGGAGAAGGAATGGGGGAAATCACAACAAATTGCTTGTTCTTACCTTGAATTTTTGGACATGTGCCTTGTGAGTTGCCTCTCTTGCCTTAGCCAATGAAGCATTTAACTCTTCAATTTCAGAACCCAGCTCCTCATTCTTTAAATAAAGTAAAATAAATGCTATGTGGGAAGAGTTATTTCCAAGGGATGGCGATGCAGTAATTGCTACCCCATCTCATTATCCATTCATCCAACTACACAAAACACTTTCAAGAACAAAAACACCAAATACATCATAGTAAATCTTATATAAAGAAATTCTTGCTCTGATACACTCACTAGACTGCCTATCACTCAAGTGAAGTATTTCCCTCTCTCCCACACAATCTGAATTTCAGCTGATGTTGACCTCTCTTACTTCAGCTGCCTTTGACAGCTCCACTTACTCAACAACATAAAATACCCCTCGTATCTTCTAAGTGGTGCTCAGAGCTGATAAAAATCAGTGTGCAACTGAAAACATTTTTCTTTAAAGTTCTTAAGGGAGAAAGATACTTAACTGATACTTTCTCCTCTCTCCTCCAGCGCAAGAGCCCAGACTGCAGACAAATAAAACTGCTTAGAGAGACGACAGCAGTGACAGGGACCTGCTTGAAGCCTCCTCGTGGTCACAGTGAGATCAGACCCTGCCACACACAACTCACACAGCCCCCTCCCAGCGGTGCTCCAACAAACCAGCAAGATCACCATCACCCTACCTCTTTTTCCTTTGCTTTTAAGGCAACAGTTAGCCCTTGGATAGTTTTATCCCTTTTCAAACCATTCTTCTTTTCAACAGCAAGCTCATTTTCTCTCTCTTGCAGCTCTTCTTGGAGTGACTAAATTAGATTATGTGAAAGTTGTATTAACTTCCCACTAAGAGATACTGTAACTGCACATTAATAAGCACATTCCCTCAATTCTTGGAGCTTATTATTCAGATTATCAACATAAAATACAGTCCCCAAAATGAGAGGCAGCATCTTAAAGATGTGCCTGGAATGTTGTCTAAGACGGGGGCTGGCTATGACCATCAACTTCAATATTTGATGAGTATGTCTGTCAGCTTTACTGAAAAATACTTCAGAAACAGGAGGAGTCTTCCTGTCATCCCATATGAAAGAGAATTTAACAGAGGGCTTGCTCTGCTTCCCTTGGAGTCAAGGCCTCCTGTGCCTACAAAGGGATAACAAAGAGCCCAACACACACTGTAATGGGTCAAGGAAACAGAAGCAAAACTGGAACTTACCTGAATTTTTTTTTCAAAGGAACTTCTCTCATTTTTAAGCTCCATTTTAAGAACCTATAAGAACAAAACAGTTGTTACGGTCACTTTAATTTATTCTCAACACAACTCATTAAGCATTAAAGTGAAGCAAAATGAGCTTAAAAACCCTGGGCACAATATGAGCCAGTCCAAAGAAGGAAGAAAAAGAAAATAAAACAAAACCTCACACAACATGTTCTTCCACGAGACAGAACAACTGCACTTGCTGAGTTAATAAAGGTGCATTTGTCAGCAAGATGCTTTTATCAAGGGAGATTTTAATTAGCACTTTTCCCTGAGGAGGGGGTTACAGAATTATTTGTTTTTAAAAAGCAATCATACATAAAACCAGAGTTGCCCAAAGGTATTCACCAGATTTTTTTCTCCAATACTGCACCCCAAATGATCATATGCCCTCTGTCCACCTCCCATTAAATGATTAAAGATGACACAGTTTACACCTTGACACACAAATACTCCTGTGAAACCAGGGTGGTTTTTCCTGGCATAGATTGATTTAATTGCAAAACCACCCAGAACTGAGAACTTTTAATGCCTCTAATCAGTCCAATCATAAAAGGTTCTCTTGTCTCTTCCTGACACAGACAAAAACGTGTGTAGGTACTGAGCTGAGCAATATTAATTTCCAAAACAAAAGGGAAGAAAAATTCTCAGAAGCCTGACAGCCTCCATAATTAACTTTCTTAATTCTGCCAGCTTTAATTTCTTCTTTGAATAACCAATAGGGGAAAAAAAAAACCACTACATTCCAGCTTTCAGGATCTCTGTCCTCCTGTTAGGAGCCAAGTGAAATAGAAGACTGACTCTTGCACCTTTTTTAAGTACTTTATTTAATGAAATTTTTTTATGCCTACCTCCCTTACCACAGCTTTTTTTTTTCCCCAGACCATAACAGCAGAGACAGTTTCCCAAGAACAAACTCTCAAGTCACATTCTTAACTTTTATGGTACTTATGTCATCTAGTGAGGGATCTGTTAACATCTAGGATTTCTTTAATATATTCTTCTGTAAAGCAATTGCACAATATCTGTTACACAGGCATAAAGTCAGTGGGAAACACAACCTCTCACTGAATGAATGGGTAATAAGGATGAATATTGCCCACCAAACTAGAATATAACCCATGAATGGCAAGTAAATGGAGAACAAGGAAGAGAATAATATTTTTCAAAACTGACTGAAGTCACTCACATACTGTCATGCACAAAACCTTTAAAATCCTACCCCCATGAGATTTATAATATTAAATAGCTCAGTTTCCTCACCTCTATCTCACTATCCTTTTCATGCCTCAAAGCAATGGTAAGTTCTCTGATTTTTTCTGCTGGCAAGTTCCCATCACAGGATCCACTCTGAGACTTTTCCTGTTCAAGGTGTTGAATTAGAGCTTCTTTACTTTTCAGTGACAGATTCAGTTGCTCTATAAGTCTAAAATGATAAGATTTTAAATATTAATCTTGCACCATCCACAACCAATTCTCCAGTCATTGCAGTAAATCCTGCAGACAACTCTCCTAAGTGAAGACTAAAGACAATACTTGTAAAACTTAAGGGAGCACCTTCATAACCCTGGAGAGCCTGAAAAGTGCTGCAAGTTGAACACAAGCAAACAGGGTTGAGCTATCTGCAAAGTGCTCAATCTTATTTTCCTCCAATACTACTTCAAATGTCAACAGTTAAGTTTCAATATTTTGGTTACATTGCCCTTTACAGCACACACAAAAACCTTATTAATCTATTTCCTTTCTTAGCCCACACACCACCTCCTTATGTGCATTCACCAAGTGTCCCTCAAGTACTCAGTTTCATCTAAATTTGTATCTAAGCTGGTTCTGATTCCACATAAACAAAAAAACCACACTAAAAACAGGAAGTCAGGTCAGTGCTGTTGTCTTTTGTCAATACAGATCTTCACACTTCCAGTATTCCAACACCAACAATGATGTTTTCAGACAGACCTGAGTGCTACACATGAAAACTCTGCAGCATAAGATGCCATCAGTGATTCCTCATATTTTGTAGCCTTGCTAGTAAAGTATTTTTTACAGTGTTTCTCTTCCCATTAAATTTACCAACCTGATCTGTGAGCTTAGGTCTCACACATCCTGACCCTTTTAGGCTTTCAGACTTTTAACTTTTAAAGATGATTTGGCTACACAAAGCATTAAACTGGTTGCTGTGCTGCCATTCATTCCATAGATGGCCAGTAACTTTCCTGTACCCACGGGTAGGACCAAACTAATCAAACCTAACCCCACGCTGACTCTTTACACTTGAACAATAAAGAATTCCAGCAGTTAGAAACATCACTGGCAACAGTCCTGACCTGTCTTTCTCAGCTTCTGTAACCTTATCCACATCCTTGGCAGGGGCATTCATAATTGAAGCAAGTTTTTGCTCAGCAGCAATCCTCAGAGCTTTCTCCTTCTCTGTCATTGCAAGGGCTTTTTCCACCTCTTCCTGGGCAGCTTTAAGATTCTGTAATTAAAACACACAATCCTGATGCCTATAAGAACTAAATACTCATGAATATTTTCACATACTGAAGTTTCTTCAACCCAACATATGTCAGGATGTTTAATTTAGGAACTTTTACCAAGTATTTCAAGAGCTTTGCAAATGTTTCTGAACTCTGTGTCTGCATTTTCAAGATTAATCCATTTTCTGTGGTACAGAAAGAAGGGAAATTTGTTTCAAAGAAATAAAAGAAATACCCTAACTGATAGCAGAACGGGAAACAAAAATGCCCCTATGCTATGGTTCGAGATTTAGCAATTATAATATGGTTTTGTCCCACTGTCCTCCCACTATCATAATAAATAGCTCCACTTAAATGAAAGAGGTTAAAGAAGGGCTTTTTTATTCAATAAAATTAATATTCCCAGGCTCACTGTAGCTAATTGGAACTCTTTCCAACATCATTTATAATATTGTGCAGGAACTGATAAAGTATGAACCAGACATTTTTCTCTTGAACAGCAAAGGAAATGCAGATAACAGGCAGAGATTTCAGTCAACTTCCTCTGGGTGACCCAACTGACAGAGATGGAGAACTCCAAAAAAAAAAAAAAGACACTTGCCTTATACTACATCAAATTCGATCCAGATCTTCATTTTTCTGTTGGAAGCTTCCCTGCTGTGCTCACCCAATTTAGCTTGCTATGAAATAAAAGCCTCCTTGTAGCCTAACAAGTCATTCTCTTCTTGCCTTCACATCTAAACTAAAAATCACCTCTTGGGGGAGGGAGAGGAAAAGCTCCTTCACCACTGAACCTCCCCACTCAACCCCTCTCCTGAAAAGCTGTTTTGCCAATGTTCACCTGTCAATCAAGAACTCTGAAGGAAATTAATTGTTGTTAGCATTCCCTGGATCTATATAATTACATGGTGCTGTGTAAGCCTGTGACTAAAACCACACTGCAGTGTTTGCATTTATAAGCAGAATAAAATTAATGTCAGAGGCCAACACTATCTTTGGGCTACAGAAAATACTCGATCTCCATGAGATTAGAAAATCTGCCCTTCAACCTATCAGGTCTGGGGAACACCAGCCTGACTGGCTGATGTGGGACAGAGGAAGCAATTTAAGAACTTCTCTACCAATCCAACAGCACAAAGAATGCTTTCAGAAATCCCAGTTCCACTCAGCTGAAGAAAAGGTCATGGAGATCCCCTCCTCCGTCTCCCTGAAGGAGCTCACTTTAAATGGACTTCAATCATCCTTGTGAGTCTCTTCCCTTTACAATTCCGCTGTAATGTAACCAGAAAGGGCTCAACAATAAATACAGGAATAAACTGTCTCAAGCACAGGCGGTGAGGAATGAAAAAAGACATTATGAAAATATAGGCAGAGCTCAGTATCAAATCTCAGATAATGGTACAAACACAGCAGTGACTCCTCACTATTCCTTCAGCTGTGGTCACTGACCTCTTCCAGAAGGTTTATTCTGCCAGTCAGCATTTCCTCCATCTCCTGCATCTTCTTCTGTGCCTCCTTCCCACGCTGCACGTCAGCATCACCACCCTGGGCCAAGCTTTCAACTGCCTTACTGGAAGACAGTAACACAGACAAAAATCCCAGTGCAGATCCAAGGGGAAAACATTCCAGGTGCCAGTGGCTGATGGATTATGCTCAATCAAGTGTCTTCCACTTTATCTGTACCTGTTTGTCACTTCAAAGTTAAACACATTTACAGCAATTTGGGTGGTGTCTGAGAGTTCCACATACCAGCCTTGGCACAGTGGATAAAGAAGCATTTTATATTACGAGGAAAAAGCAAAGTATTTCCTTTATATGTCTAAAGCTTCCAAATACACCATCAAGCCTTCAGGAGAGCTGTGTTTTCTACAGGAAATAAACTGGAATAATACAGGAATAAACTGAAGACATGGAGCTGCTGAGATCTCTCCATTGGCCTTTTCAGTATTTGTTAATACCTTGTGGGAAAAGAACAGGCAGTGTTTCCCTACTAAACACCAGATGACCACTTTTTTACGACTGCCACCTAAATTTTGCTTTCTAGTATGATCTTGTACAAGGTTCCCTTCAAAGCACAGCAACCCTTTGAGCACCATGTAGAGATCAAACAAAATTCATCTGGGCCTCAGGAAAACAAAGAAAATTCCATTGCAACTGGGGCCCATGGGGCAATGAACAGCTGCCAGCCAGGATTAGTTTTGAACCAGACATTTCTAGATAAAAGTGCCCTTAAAATAATGCTTTAAAACCTCCTATTCCTAAAGCATTAGGAAGAAACACATAGAAACAAATCCGAATTAATGGAGCTCAAGGAACAGACTGGTACTTACTAGGCCTTGATGAGGAGCTTCTCCCTCTCCCGCAGTTCACGCTTCAGACTTTCTATCTCAACTTTCAGCTCAATGTTCTGGGACAAAAGAATGAAAATGTCTGGAGAGAACTGAAAGATCACCCAAGCCAAAAGTTATTGGCAATGTGTAGATTACTTTTTGCTTGGACCAGCAAATATAAAGTAATAGTGGGCTAAGAATAAACATTTAGCTGTTAAAAGACGTATTTTGCAAGGTTCAAGCCTTCCAGAAATATCAAAAGCATTAAGGACCATTGCACTCAAGCAATACAAATCCCCTCCACACACACTTAACTGCTCTAACAGGGAGTACTGCACTTCAGCTTGGGCATTTCTAGTCCTTCCAAGCATGTTTTTTCTCTAAGCTACAAGGTATTTAATTTTCTTTTCAAAATCTGATTTTATCAACTATAGAGGTTTTCAATAATTTTCAAATTATATTGTTAGAGCCTGAGGAAACCTCTCATGATGTAATTGTACAAAGAACTCCTTGGCCTGGAAGCTGACGAACACCATTTCAACAGGTCAGCAATGACAAAAAAATGACCAGTGGAGGAGACCAGGCAGCAATATTTAGCTGAAACCATGACCTACCTAAACATCAATTTATGTTCTTAACTACTGAAACATTCATCAAGAGAGACTCAAGTTTCCATCCCATTATGGAAAAGAGTCCTGAGGCAAGCACACCTTAAAATGGTCATTTTCATTCAGTTATTACTGAAAATTATTAGGCCAGAATAAAATAATCACACCAAAATTCCAATAATAGAAAAAGACTTAAAAGTTAAGTGAAATAGGCAACCTCCCCACAAAACAAACTCTTCAAAAAGAGACACAGTTCTAAGAAATTATTCTAAATGCCTACGATTTTGTAGATTTCTTCAGTGGGACCATCAAACTTCTGCTGCATTCGTTCCTCCAGAAAATAAATACGTAGCTTCAGGTTGAAGTTTTCTTTTTTCAGATCAGTGATTTGCTGTGAAAGAAGAAAGTAAATGAGAAAATTATGCCATTTTATGGGTTTCAAATTAAGTAAAATAAAGAGTAAAAACTACTCTCCTTTGGTTTTGCTTTCAACAGTGCAAGACTGGAATTCCATCCACTGGACACAGTTAAACACACATACATGTGGGTGATGCACACACATGTTCAATTGTGAAGGTGTTAATTAAATATATAATACATACACTTGTGCCCTTTAGAATATTCCTAAAGTACAAAAATATTGACTGACCTTACACAATAAGACTCCAAGAGAGATTTTCTAATCTCTAAATATTAAGTAATTCTTCTAAAAGACAGAACTTGAACAAAATACAAGGCATCATGTTGAATGAGAAATATTTTCTAAGCAAAAGCCTGGAAAGGCAGCCTCATTAATGGGATCCAGGTAACTTTATTCATAGGAAGAAAAGCCACAAACACACAAGTGAGCCCAATTGAACACCAATAAAATCTTTATCCCATCCCATAATTCATAAGGCAATTCTTTGGGGAAAAAATTGCTTATCACTTTGAACCTTCCTTGTAGAAGCAGTAACATAGTTGATGGTTTCATTAAAGAAAGGAGTCTCCCCTAAATTTTTTTAAGAGACTCAGCATAAAACATTCATTCAAATCAGGCTTGCATCCCCTGCCAGATGCTTTCAGCAAAAGGAAATCTAATATGTTACAGAGCTACTAATAAAATATTGATGTAGGCTTTTCCAGAACGGTACAGTGCCATTTGTAAAAATTATTAGCGATACAACTTCTAAAATATTTGGCTTGTGAAACCCAAGATTACTTTCTGTAACTGCACTCAGAACCTGCATCTGCAAACAATTCTTCAGTTTAATAATCCCTGCCCAGCAAGCTGCCTCGTCATTATTCACACAAGTGAAAATCATCCAAGCAACTGAAAATCCTACATAAACTTTGTGGCTCATTCCCACACCCTGAAGCAACCTGTCAGTAGATCATTCCCAGCAGTCTCTGCCCATTCAGAAGAATTCCAAGTGGAAAAAACACTCTGAAATTGTACCAGTTGGACTGCTAATTAGTCTCCATATATTCAATGTATTTCTGAGTCAAAAGGAAAAAATAATTTCAAAAGAACTCAGCATTTCACAACTCCTGTCACATGTATTTCAGTAGCAACAAAGACAAACCAAAGTGGCTAAGGGTAATATTTTTAACAGGTAACTGAAACAGACTATGCAATCACAAACCAAGGAGTGAAACAAACATTGTCTCTGATGTTCAGTTTCTTGGATGAAAGTTAGTTCAAGCAGACAATTTAAAAGTTATTGCTTAATAAAAGAAAATGTGTAAAATGTGAGCAAGTTCACACTGCAAAAAGATTTTAATGGCAACCCTCCGAACTTATGCATTTGAAGACTCAGTCTTAATTCCTTTATGCATTTTGGTTTCTGTAATTAAACAAAAGGAATGAAAACCAAGACAATGATATACACACTGCACAGAGTATTCCACAGCACGGACAGCATGGCAGTGAATCCTAGCTCAGATTAGCTCCTTTCCACATCTGCACGGAGCCAGTTTTGTGCAAAAGGGATCTGTCAGCAGTGGCTGTGGTTTCACAGCACAAGTTTTCAACAGCAAAGGCTGTTTTACATTTACAGCAAAACTCTAAGTGGGTTTGGAGAGACAAGAAACCCACAAGTATTATTACTCAGTTCCTTAACTTGATACCCATCACTCTTTCTGTTCATGAACACCTAATAACCCCATAACAAGGCCCTCCTAAGAGATGCTTTTCACTTTGCCCATGTAATCGCATTTCCTATCATAGGATGGTTATCTTCATATTGCAACAAAGTGGGACACACCATAAATTATTCAAAAATCTGCACCTCCAACATTATCCAGCTCAGCACCTTCTCCAGGTATAAACATTAAAGACCTTTCTTACAGGGATCCACCTTTTAGCCCACTCAGGGGTCATTACATCTGTCCTGTTCTCTCTGATCTATGAGGCCAAGAGCACACTCTTTTCATTACATCCTTCCCATAGCCTATATGAATAACAGAGTTATAGAAATATCTCTGTGTTTAGCAATGTTTAATGTATACTCTTCCTTCACGTCACTGGGTCTTTGAGCTTCATTACACTGCTGGCATCCCTAAAAGTTCTCATTCCATGGGAAGTTTTACAGCTCCATTTAACATGAGGATGCCAGACCTGTGGGGAGGCGCCTGCTCTACATCACACAGGACAAACAGCAAAAGATTTTTCCCCCCTTCTGCAACTTCTTTTCCTGTGCCCAAGAACCCTGCAGATAATAAACCACTTGCAGAATGTATATTCTGGACTGAGGTTTTTGGCACACACCACGGTAAGAGATTTAAGCACGTAGTAATGCCAAGGCAGTGTCTGTCTGTCCCAGCCAACACACAGAAAGAAAAGAGAAAGGAAAATAGATACAGACTGTAAAAAACATCCTTCACCAAAGCTTTCCTAAACAAGCTTTAAATTCTGAGCAAAGAGCAGAGCTTCCTCCTCAGGGGGGATATAAGGCCATAGGAAACTGAAAGAGTTCATAAGAAACACTCATTTCAAACACAGCAATACCACAAAAGGTAACAGCAGCAACTGCAGACACTTGGCACAGCCCAAGGGCAGAAGCCACAGTCTTTATCTGTAGCAATCATCTCAGAGATTTTCAATTGTTTTCCTCTCTACAGTTTCTTCACACAACAATAAATGTTTGAAATAAGTTTTTCACTATAATTATCAATGGGGAGGTTGTTGTGCAACACAGACATACTCCAAACAAACCATCATTCAGCAGATAGAAATAACTGGTTTATTCAATTAAAAAAGCTAACAGTTAGAATATATTTTAAATCTAATGTTTTCCTTTATATTCTATTAAGTACCAAAATACTTTTATTTACAGAATTGTCACAGGGATAGTAGACTTTCACAACACAAGCATTCAAAGCACATTCATACATAATTATAAAGTTAAAAGGCATTACACTGCAGTCAATGAATTAAAAAGCCAAATCCCACACTAACCTAAATGAAAACAAACTTGATGCTTCCCTGAAATAAATCAGCAGCAGATGTGCAAACCAAGTTCTGATGTTTCTGGTGAGCTGCAGGAACTTTTGAGAAGACGGTGCCAATTTTGTTTCACAACTTCAGCACAGCAGTTGGCTGCTTTCAACAACAAATTCCTACCTCGGATTTTGAAAGCAACACTAGAGAAAGAGAAGTTCAAAGCATGGACAGGGACATTCACTTGGTCACATCTCCAACACATGTGTGTCAGTTGAGACAAATTTAGAGTCAACACTTCAACCAGCATATTGGAAATATCTTGGCCATAAATCTGTCACCAAGTCTTATGCTAAAAGTTCTGCTTACGTTTTCATAGTCCTTCATGGTCCGAGCTCGAGTTGGTGAGACTGTGTCTTCTGCCACATCTGGTGACACTGGATATTGAAGAAGACAGAACAAGTTTAGACAGCAGAATCTCTCTAAATAGGGCTTCAATTTAGCAAAGGTCTACACTAGTGTAAACATAACAATACTTCCTGGGAAGTGAGGGAGGCATTGCTTGGCCCCGTTTACATGTTAGTATCTGCATTTCCTTCTGATCACAATAAACTATCACTTAAGCTCCCAAATTCCACCCCATTAAAATAAGGATGTACACTGAAATTAGGCTATGTAAGGTGCACTGTCAAGAATAAATCCTCAGAGCAAGAGCTGGATGATGCACAGTGTGCAACCTCCCTAACCCCGAGCAGAATGTGAACGAACAGCACGGCCTCGCTGGATATTCCAAGTATTTTAAGTACACGCTCCACAAAACCGCTGATCATCTTATGTAAGGCTGAGAGCCCTAATGACCGCAAGGCAGCGAGCACACAGTAGTGACGGCAGCAGCTGCTGGAGCTCCGTGGTCCTAAAAACTCTTAAATAACAACCAAAAAAAGCATCACTTAAAAGCCCTTTTTTTTGCCTTTTTTCCTCTGTTTTTTCCCGCAGGTTTGAAAAGCCGCGCGAAGCACCGAGCCGGGGCAGGGGTGCGCGGGCTCCGGCCGCGGTCCAGCCTTACCTTGTCCGGCGGGCGGGCAGGGCTGGGGGTCCCCGCGGGAGATGTCCGGCGGCGGGAGGCCGCTGACGCTGGGGAAGGAGGAGGAGAGCGTGAGAGCCGAACGCCCGGGGCTCGTCCCGCTGACCCCCGCCCGCGGCCGGCGGG
>VZTX01007767.1:7173-38823 GCA_013400915.1 Pardalotus punctatus | reverse complement strand
TTTTTTTTTCCGTTCTTCCCTACAGTAGATGTGAAAATGCAGGCAGTTACTGTAGAACCAATAATTTATCTGCTGTGGTAAAACATGTAGCTGATCATCCTCGTGAACTTAATCATCATATTTGGTTGGTAGGTGTAATTTCTGGTAATATGGGGTGATTTTTCTAAGAAATTAGGAAGGATGATTAATAGTACTTTTAATTACACATGTAGTCTAGCTTTTCTTTTTTTAGACAACGTGACTGGGAGGTTTCGACATGCATGACAGTTGAAGAACTACTTGGACTTGATAAAAAAATAAGTGCTACAAATGGCTAAGTGTCTTTACTAAATACTAACAAGTTCTGAAAACTGATAAAGTTCTTTGTATGTGTATGTTTGGAAATGGATTTCCAATCAAAGACTTATGGTGGGGTTTTAAGCCTACTTATGTAGAATCCTGTTTTCTGGAGGTGTCTTTTTATGTTAGAAGCTTGCAGGTTTAAGTGATTATTGATCCCCTTCCTGAAATGTGTTTACATTGCTGAGATTGCTGTAATATCTTCATTTAGTCACGGTTCATTGTTAATGTGTATTTATTAAGTTGACCATTAATACTGTGTACAGGCCCTAGCTGAAATTAACTGGAATCAAACTGAGATAAAATATTCCTCCTGTTCTAGAGCCACTTACATCAACAAAATTAGCTTTGGGATTATTATTTTAGGCAGCATGCATCAAGTAATGTGATTGTGGCATGCCTATTTAAAGGTGTATTACAGTCTAAAAGGTAAGGGACACCAAAGTATTACTTCTTTACTACTGTACTGAGGGGATTAAAAAAAAATATATTTTAGCTGTAAAAGTATACTGTGAATATTTGGTTCTCCTCCTGAGTTGCCTGCTCAGGGGAGTACTGACTCACCATGTCTTAGATAATTCCAGTTGAAACAGCTACAGAAAACATTGATCAGAGTCATTTCCTCCAGACTCTCTCCATCTTGCTGGATCCTGGTTGACCTTCAGGCTGACCTGTGTTACGCTGGTTTGGTACTTCTTAAGGGGCAAAACGAGTATGTGTTTGCTGCCCAGTTCCTTGTTCAGAGATTTATTTTAAGTGGAAATGTCTTTGAATACTTCCAAGTTGTAGTATATTGATTTGTGTGGGTGTAAATGGCTACAGAAGCAGCAGAGTGGTAGGTAATTAGGACTCTAAAATCATCATTGTTCACTGGGTGCTTGTTTTGGTAACTTGGTTACAAGTTCAGAATGGGCAATAAGAATCTCAGTTTGGTATCTATTCAGTATGAAGCGGACTACTTAATTGCATACCTTTCAAATTAGTCTGGAATCAAGTAAAGTGCAGTGCTCAGCGTTTATTAGTTTGTGGACCCAAAGTCTCCAACTAATGTTGAATGGTGATTCTCCCAGTGTAATTTGGACCCAATTACCTGTATTGTATTATAGGTGGGCACAGCATGTTTTTAATTCATTAGAGGGGTTTGATGGATTGCCAGTTTGTTTTGATTTTAGGCTATGAAGAATTTTTATGTGATTTCAGTCTTTCAGATAGTTTGGAGGGAAAATACAACGAAAAAATTAGGTCCTTCCCAAGTGCAGGGTGCAGTTATGGTATGAGATGCCTGCTGCTCATGGAAGTGTGTCAATATCCATCTTGCTTTTGTGTATACTGGTGACCTTTCTCTGTTTTGTGCTGATGCACCTCCTAGAAAGTGTGCCTGCTTAAGAAACAAACCCAAACCAGATGAACAAGCAGCCGGACAAAAACTTCTGGCAGGAGTATTGGTGAAAAAGATTCCATGGATTTAAGAAATTCTGTTACATTGGGTCCTGCTGCGGTCAATGCATTTTGAGGAGTATGTGTGCTTTGGAGACTGCATGAGAATGTCAGCTACACCATGCTTGCAAGAAAAAGGCAGGAAGTTAATAGCAATAGGAGGTAAAACTCCTTAATCAGGAGTCAGATGCTAGTGCTTGAGTACACCAGGAAAGGCACAGGGCAGAGCAGGGTTGAGAGCATGTCTAGAAGCTCAAGTGAAATTCAGAAAATTGGATTATATGTAATCAGAGTGCTGCTGAGAGAAGAGGCTGTCACAGGGAGCAGACAAGGCTGAAATAAAACTGAGGAGCAGGGCTGAGGGATTGGGCAGTGGAGTCAGGAGTACCGCTACAGTACAGTGCAAAACTATTAACCAATTCTATTGGGTTTTTTTACTTTAGCATTTTCTGTAATGTAGATTAGAGCAATGCTTTACTATGGGTACTTATAATAATGTTTACACTAAGGCTTTAGTAGCTAACATAAAAACCTGAGCTAAAGAACTGAAAGCTATTTTATTTGTAAACTGAGAAACTGGCAATGGACTGCACTTACATAACTCGTCAGTGGATGCCACTAGCTGCTGACAAGAGGATGGCAAGAAAACATAGCTACTATTTTAGATACTGGCACAAAGAGATTTTAGATTACGTGTACTATTCTGCCTCTTCTTCCAAAGATCAAGTTCTCTTACATTCCCCCTATCACAGCTGCTCTATATCCTCAGTCTGCAACATCCATCTCTTTCACTATTTAATTATATCATATGACACACACAAACTGTCTTTGCTTTCTAACCTTATTTCTCATCCCAGCCCCTTTCAGCATTTCTTTTTTGCTTTGTTAAACTTTTTACCCTCCCTTCTGGCTCTGACAGTTTCCTAATACAAACAGCCGTGGTTCATACACCTCTATCAGGATATCCAACCCACTATAATCTCAAGATATCAGTCTCTTTCCATCATCTACAAACTCCCCATCATGTGCATTGCTTTTCAAAACTTCAAGGTTCCATGCTCTTTAGTTTTCATGACATCAACCGTACGGGTTTCAATCCCAATGTATTTCTCTCTTTATATATACTAATAGGAGTTGAACTATGTAGGACAAAAACACATACTCTTTGTTGACTGAGAAAATTATGCTCAGTTTTACACTGGTACACTTCCAAGATTTGTTTAAAAACCACAACTGGGGATAAATCATACAGGTCCATACACAGACAAGAAGTCACACCTTAACATATAGCAAGGCCCTGCTACAAATCAGTGAGCTGTTTAAAGGCTATCAAGTAAAAAATGGACACAAATTTTAACATGTGCAAAACATGTATTCTTCCCTAGCTTCCTTTTATCAAAATCCTAATTTTTAAGAAGTGTAAGCAACTAAAAAAGGCAGTATTTTCACAGTAAAAGCATGCTTGAGCACCTGCCAGAGTACAGCCCTATGAACACAAGCTACTGTAAATTGCACAAAATAGTGAGAAAAAAAGTAAGAAGCTGTCAGCAGGGAAATTAAAAGTTTTCAGAAACAAAAAAAATCACACATTACAAGTACCAAAAATTTTGTTTCTGTTGAAGGAAAACAATTCAACCCCATAAAAAAAAAAAAATCAGGCAGTTGAACTAAAAAGAAAATAAGGGAATCTACATATACATTATCATTCCAGGAATGAATGACACTGACTATATACAGTTTGTTTCATGAAGAGAATTATTAGCAAGTGACAAACTGCAGGAAGCAGCTAAGTAGCACTGCAGAGTGTACTAGATCTGAACACGTTTTATTTTTCACCAATTCATAAATAGCAAGCATTGCAATGAAACAACTGACCCCAAATTCCACAACTGGCAGCTGCTAGCTGGCATGTTGATGATGGATCTCACCAACACAGGAAGGACTGGACACATAAAAGAAAAATAAAAATTTAATCAGCATAGGTAGACTAGAGTGGCCCAAATGCTTTAAAAGTGAATGCTCCACAGACTCATCAGGTAAAGAGAGAGAACAGAGTTCAGAGAAAGCAAAAGGAAAAAAACCAGATGTAAGAAGCAAACTAACTGAACAGAAAAAGAAATTTGTAAAGAGAACACAGAATGAAACAATGTGAGAAAAAGCATCCACCACCTGTATCTTTCCATGTTATCATCAAATTAGCAAGTATGGCTTCAGCAGAGTTTAAAATAGCCATTTTAGAGACAAGAGACCTTGCTACAGCTTGTGACAAGTCTCCTGGCAATCAAGTTTTGATTCATGTTTCTTAGACTAATATACATTTAAACAAAAGATTTAGCCTCTTCCAATTTCACTTACCTATACAGAAAAAATGCTGGCTTTTTTCATTGTTTCAGATGGAATATCAGACAATAACATGCAGTACTAGTATAAAATGAACAAACTTTTCCCCAAATGATTACACCAGAACTCTAATGAAAGACACCATTTATATAAATCTACTTGCCTGTGTATCTATACAAACATTTATCAACACATATATTTATGTGTATTATACAAACAGAACACAAACCTTCCCTTATAACTCTTAACTGCAAAGAAAAACAGAGTATGCTAAGTCCAGTTAAATTTACCAAGCACTCACGACCCAAAGGCCATCATACACCACTATGATCTGAACGCAAATATCCATGAAATATACCACAAATGACACTTTATTATCTAGGATGGTTGATGCCAGCCAAAAACATTGTTTGACACAGACTTATGGGAACAGCAGTAACTGTGACAGACTAGAACCATGCCTACCTCCCAACAGGTACCCTGCAACTCAAAAAGATAGATAAGAAGGGAAAAAAAAAAGAAAAAAGAAAAAAAAGGCCAAAAGCATGAAACACAACAAACCCTACCCACCCACTCCCCTCCACATGCCAGAACCTTCTACACTTTGCTTACTCTCTGCAGACTACAACTGTGTTATTCAGCTCCTCAGCGGTCTCCCTCACACACATACAAAATAGATAACAAACATTTACCAGGCCAGTGCCTCAGACTCAAGATAACCACCCAGCAAAAACAAAATTTAACTCACAGGTATTTCTCCTTGGTCTGAAATCAAAGAACACAGACCTCAATCCTCCCTCAAGCTTCCACTGTTACTACAGACCACGTGACTTTTACTACCAGACACTATCTCACGTACATCCTCTGGAAGCATCCAAACATTCATCTCCATATAGAAGATCCTGTATCATCAGAAAATGATACAGAATCTGAAACACCCAGTAGAGATGAAAAGTCCTCTCATAAGAATTTAGCTTAAAGTAAATATAAAGAGTCATTAGCAAACATATGATCACAGGGAGGAGATCAGTATTTTTGATTCAAACCTGATCTTAAACACC
This sequence comes from Pardalotus punctatus, assembly GCA_013400915.1. Taxonomy (NCBI): domain Eukaryota; kingdom Metazoa; phylum Chordata; class Aves; order Passeriformes; family Pardalotidae; genus Pardalotus; species Pardalotus punctatus. The sequence continues at coordinate 33,646 of VZTX01007767.1, read as the reverse complement.
AAATTTTGATCCCAAAATAATTTCCAGTTGAAAGTCAAGAAATGTCCTCTGATTTTCATTAAGCACTATTAAAAGCTTTGTACTAAAAACCAGCACTTTGTTGATCTAACTTACTGGTTACTACTGGTTCTACTGACAGTAGAACAGAGAGAGAATGATCTGCTTTGAGCTGCATTTGAAAGCTGTAAGAAGTCTACAACTGTCAAACATATCTGGATAGTGGCTGTAGCATCCTACTCTCACGACTTGACTTAGAGCTCCCAGCAGAAAGCACAGGAATGGCACAGTGTGGGAATACACAATGCAGTAGAGGCAATTAGCAGATTACCTTCAAGGTGCAGCCATTACTTCGGGCACCTGCTTCCTCTTACATGGCCACAACTTGGCAGTTTTCAAGCAGCAGATATATTTGTTGGGGTATTTTAAGAAGATCGCAGCCACGAGGCAGCTGTCTGATGCAGCTGGGGAGCAGGTGGTGATGACATAGCCATTTGCCTAACACATAGCAGTCTGCTGACAACATCTGCCTTTTTCAATCATTGGTGAGAGCTCAGCCACACTGACAGACGCAATACAAGCTGATCACATTTATTACCTGTGGAGCACATTCCAACTCCAAGTGGGTATGTGAAAAGGTAATGTGAAAATTTAAAAGGAAGAGTTTTACTTTAGAACTACTAATTACTAGTAAATTGCGCTAAATAAATAAATAAAAATTAAAACTCCAAGACTATTTAGCATCAAGATGTAATGAATAAAATTATAAGAATTCAGTAAGCCTTTGGGAGGGTTTAGTTATCTGTGAATCTACTTGAGATCTGAACAGAGAAGGGTTTCAATTCTAGGTAACAAGACTTCTGAGAAAACCAGAAACGATGAGCAAGAAATACAGGGCAGTTTATTCCAGTACAACATTTATGTTACAGCCCCCTCTGCTGGAAATATCTATTACATACCGTTACACAATAGTCTGGAAAAAAATGCTAAGGAAAGTAAAATAAATTCCAAGTATGTGGAAAAGAGATCTTATTGCTTTTATTCACTATTTTATTCATTATTTCAGTCTTCCACTTGCAGCTGAGTAAGCACCTTTCACAGAAGAGTAAGTGCTGTAATATCATGTATAATTACCGACAACTTTAGATCTGATCATCAGGCAATTCAGTTCTGACATTATGTCATATATAGTGTGAACAGACTTGTTACCTTAGGCAAGAGGACCTTAAACTGGGAACAAAAAAAAAATCCAACAACTTGCATCAGGTGACATGGAATAATCTTCAAATGGCTTTCTAAATCAGAACTGCACAGAAAAACACCCAGAGGAGACCAACTGTGACAGTTTTTCATTCTCCATGTTTCAAACTCTCTCCACAACATGAGGTGCTTTTCTAAGGCTGAAGTAATGAATCCAACATCAAGAGCAAGAGAAAGAAACAAGAACTCGTAACCATCATCATATCAAAGATCTGAATGAGGTTCACCATTTTCTCTCAAAATGTTTTTTATTTGCAGTTTACTTTGTAGCTCAGTCTTAAAATAACTAGACATGTTTTGACTTTTTAGTTGCCCCACAAAGATCCAAAATAAATAACATGTTTGTCCCTCTGTAACAAAACTTCAAGTGAAGAAAAAAAATCTCAATTTCTCTCCAACATTTCACACTTGCTTTATTTATTAATTCATTTTAAAAGTACTTTTTCATCCATTCCCCTCTTCTCTTACTGCCGCTGCTTCAAGGAAGAAGACAGCAATACCGCCATGCTTCCTTGAACTATCTTTGATACTCACAGCTGCAGGCAGGGCTATGTGACTCTGGAGATAAGGCTGGTGAAGTAGTGTTTGAACTCTAATCAGAATACAGCTGGTACAAGAAGAAAAAATACAGAAAATTAGCACAAAAGCTTGTTTCACAATGTTAGGTTTTAAGCCTTTCACATGAATTTAGAATCCTTAAAATTTCAAATTGTGGGCTAATGTTTATCTGAACTACCGACTTTTTAAAAACCACAATCTCAACATTTAAATCTATGTTTTCCCCTCTGATAAGTAAAGATTAGTAAACTTTGTTTATCTTGACCAGTGCCCTAAATCACTTTCCTTGACAGAAGTAGAAGCTTCTCTACTACAAATCCCTTTCACTCAGCTCTAATGGGAACAGTGTTTAAATGTGTAGATTAGCACATTGAAATGTAATTCCCAGTATTACCACACTTATAAAATATTTGCATCCACATAATACAGACTGTTCTTGGGAGTTTTACACCACTCTTCTGAAATTTGACACACTGCTTCCTTTAACATGAACTAATTGCCTATCTGTAAACCAAGAGCACACTGTATCCAAATATTCCTTAAATAATTTCATCTATTTCCTTAGTGCTGATAGACTTCAGATCTCTGTACTAGTTTATATCTGATTCAGGAAATACTAAAGGTAAAATAGCACTGTTAGTAAGACTATGATTATAAAATAAATACCAAGATTTACGCACTTTCAAAAAGGAAGAAAAGCCTCAATAACTCCAGCCTTGTATTATTCCATATCTTTGTAGGGAAATTAAATTACTTCAGTATGTCACAATTCTCCACTTGAGATGTCTGAAATACCAGTTTTGGAACTTCTCTTGTAGCAATAAAATACCCATTAGCTTTTGAAATTATACTTAATTATTAGTAATCAAGTAATTTGCAATTAGTAATTCGATGTCCTAATTTAACATCTAGTTTGGCCTCCCTGCTCATGAGGAATGAATATTTGAGAGGTATCAATTGATACAGAATGGAAGTCATGTTGTGATTAAGTTTCTCTGTAGCCATTAACTGTCATTTTTAATATCGAATTATGAAGAGATTGGTTAAATGATTACATTTTTTTGTTTACCAAAAATTTTTGGTTTTTCTTATGTATCAGCATTTCTAATGCTTCTTAATAGATTCTTCATGTACAATAAAGCACTCTTAATTCATTCAGATCATCACAATATTTAGAAACAAGCTTCTACTTACAGAAGAATTACTTCAGGAAATTACTGTGGTTTGCGATATTAACCCAATATTCCAAAGAATTGACTCCCATTTTATGTAAACATTACTTACAAACAAAACAAATTGACAAGTCCTTATATTGCCATCTCTAATGTATTTGTGACTCTGTAAAATATTTCAGAATCAAAGCATTCTCCTAGACAAGAAGAGAAATCCTAACCTGAGGACATCTGAAATTATTTAACAGCAGCATGGGCACTGGAACAGTTGGCTTAACTGCCCTAAGAGCCAGTACTTAAAATAAAAGATTATATTTTTCACTTGCAGATAAGCCCTTCAATTTCCAGTACCTCAGGAACTGCAGCTTCCATTAGGAGAGGTGGAGATCTAATTCCTATTGGCTGATAAAAGACTCCAGATGGTTGCAGACACAGGAGTGGAGGCAAAGAGGTAGGAGACTGAAATAAAACGTTATTCTCATAAATGTTAAGATTTAAGCAGGACAAAGAGAAGAGCTTACTTTACAGTCTTCTTTGCTACACATAAACAAAAGATAAAGATTTAAAAGAAAGTGTCAAATTAATCTTTGATAACCTAAAGAAACTAAGTCAAACGGAAGTGGATAGAAAGGTCAGGTAGCAGGAGAAAACAAAAATATCCTTTATTTTATGTAGTTTTCAGATTTTATTTACATTTTGGAGAGCCTTATGAAATCCTAAAACTTGTAAAATTCACACTTAATCTCAAGATCATAGAAACATACTACAGTTACATATCCCCCTGCAACAATGTTACACTAGCAAAACAAGTTTTTTGTTTTAAAATAATTACAGTAACTCCATAATTCAGCACCCTGATTTCAAAGCAGCAGATTGAGCTATTAGGAGTGGAACAGACCATAACAGGACAAGGCTGGTGGCTGCTAAAGTAATGAGGCTGCATTGTAACAGCTCAAGCTTAAGGAACTCGGTCCTCCATCCAGGTTCAAACTTCAAGTTCCTCAAGTGCCAAGATTTCCGTACTAACTGCTCTTTTACAAAAGTGATCAACTCTTCCCCAAATATTACTAAGTTAACCATTTCAAGTTCTTCCTATTTCAAGAGCCTGGGTCTAATACCACCCTATGTGTGTGTCCACATGCTTCTGCTAACAATATTCCCATGAATCATCACAGTTAATATCAGTTAATTAGATAGTTAATACCCATTTCTTTAATCAGGCAAAACTTGGCAGTTTTTACCTGCTTCTGAGAATTTATCAGGTAACGATACAAATTCTTAGCTAAATGGAACGGGAGGGGAAGACGCTTTCTTTACATCACATTTATAGTTAATGTTTCAATAGATGCATTTTATGCCTTCTATTCTAGCAGTAAATGTTGTAAATTGGTTGCTAAAATACAGCAATTAATACTCATTTCGACCAAGTTGTGAATAGTGGGAAATGTCACTGAGATAAGCACACCATACCTTTAAACTCGGTGAAATGTAATGGTAAATTGCTGCAACTATGAACTGTATTTACCTGTGGAACAGACCACTGCCACAGACTTGAAAGACACTGTGTTGGTGCCTAAAATTGAACAAAAAGATGTTAGTCATGTGATGCAGAACAAATGAACACACATAGAATACTATTATTCTTAAATATGTAATTAACTCTCAACTAAAAAGAGGAAATATGATTTTTCTTAAGCTCCAAACTATTCAGGAACAGGGTTTTTTGTCTGTTTCCACTTAGCCTCCAAATTGGCCATTTCATAAACGTCAAAAATACTTAAGTCAGATTCTCAACAGAGGTGCTCAGAGCATAAGAATCAATGGACCCAAGCTGGAACTCTGAAAATGTTGTAGCTTTAAGGGAAGTCTTTTACCATGAGAAGGGGCAAGTACTGGAAGATGCTATACAGAAAAGTTGTGTGGAATCTCCATCGCTGGAGCTACCTAAAACCCAGATGGACAAGTACCCAAGAAACCTGATCTAACCAGCCCTACTTTGAGCAGGAGTTTGGCTTAGATGACAAAAGTATGCTACTAAGCCAGTTGTCTTTCAACACAAAAGAAAACGTAATTTGTTATACCACCATGTATAAGCAAATATATAGTATATATATATATATACACACTATATATATACTATCACATAAGCAAAATAGACTCTTTTCACCAGAATACAGTTTTCCATGAAGTTAAAAATACGTTTTACACTACTATTATGAACAGTCTTTTTATTTCCTAAGAATAAGCAGACCTGGGACAGTGCTGCAAATAGTACTACATGGCTGGAGGACTAGTGATGGTCTGAAAATCATTTTCAAACAGATACCTGAGAATGGTACGTAGGAGACTGAGAAACAGGCGGAGCGACCATCACAGGTGAACTGGAAATATAGGGAGACTTCAAAAGAAAAGAAGTTACAAATTAATGTAGCAATTTCATAAATTGTGACTCCTATTAAACACTGCTCTAGATTTAGTATTATCAGTATTACAGTGCTGAGCCAGCCTCCCGTCCCTTTTGAAAATTATTTGCCAAGTTTTAACCTACACTTAAGCTTCTTCATACCCACTGTCTTCTAAGGGCCTGTGTTAGATCAAACAAAAATCTCTGCCATATTCACTTATATCTTTTCAGAAAGCACTAGGCCGTCACTACCTAGAGACAGTAAAACTTACACCTGGGGTAAGGCCCAGACTGATTATGAACCCTCCTGTCCAATAGGTCACATCAAAGCAAAAGTGCCCTGCAGAAGCAACATGAACTGAAGTGATATTTAAAAAACACAAAATAAACAAAGTCTAATATAAGAAAGCCATTTAAACATCTAGCATGAGGCACAGCTGAAAAAACTGGAAGCAGGAGGGACTTGAAAACACTGCAGTCATCCCGGTCCACAGAAAAGCACTTATGTCAAAATAAATTACTTACTGGCCATGGCTGCTGAACAGGAGAAACTTGAAGTGTATGAAAATAAGCCACTCCATTATGGTAAACATATGGATATCCGCTGGAACTGGTTAAGTACATTGTACCAGTTTCTGGTGATACAGCAGTAGTTGCATACATTGTACCAGCCTGTGGTGTTACAGCAGAACCTGGAATAAATATTTTAAAACTTGTTTAAAGGTAACTTTTTTTAAGATGTGCACATCACAAAAAAAAAAAAAAAAAAAGGAATATAATTTCTGATCTTTAGAGGAAGAAAATGTTCAAAAGAGAGAACACGCAGCAGTGTGTCTAATGCCATCTCAGCTCCTGCTCAAACACAATCATGAAAGCAGATAGCCACCAGGATGGCTCCAGAGCTAGTAGGGAAGTGCTGCAGAAGATGACATCCATGTACATTACTGAACCCAACATATAGTGTGGGGAGACTTCTCTAGAGAAATTAAAAGAAAAGGGGAAAATTAATTCTGTAACGGAATTGGAATTCACACAATAGTAACACAGTACAGAGAAAAAAAAAATCAGGAAGAACACAATATAAACAATATCACTAAGCAAGTTTTAGTTTCTCATCTTGCCTTGCAAAGGTAAGAGCCACCATGAAGTGCCATTTTATGACTAGACAGAACACTGCAGAGATCACCAGCATGCTCAGTGGAAGATCAAGAAGGGTCCCACAAGGATTCAAGAGCTTTTATTGATAGTAAGAGTTTGACTAATTCCTACAAAAACCTTAAGACATGTGGATACAATACAGCTGAAATATTATCCAAAGACAGGTCAAACTAAGATGTTTGTCAGAATAATGTTAAGCACACCTTAGGAAAACTAAAGGCTGTTTTAGTTCCAGTAAGCAATCTAGAATAGCACTTACTGGTATCTCAAATGGGGAGATCAACAGGACCCCATGGCCAACAATCCCGTCCACTTCATTAACTACCAAGTACATTACAGAAACTTTTTGCCAGTGTTGAGTAAATCTCTGGCAAAGCAAAAGGAAATCTTTGCCATCAAACACAGAAAACTCACTGTGGTGGAAAAGTACATTTTGATGCTGGGGAAAAGCAAACCAAGAAGCCCTCCCAGTATGTTCAAAGATCTTACCACAAATGGTCCTAGCTGACAGAAGAGCTAAAAATAATTTTGCTCAACACTATGAAAGACAAGCACTATATATTTGGGCTACAGATGACAGCAGTATATGGTCTAGCTCTTCAATTCTGCTTAAATATAATGGAACCACAGCTCTACAGTGACATTGCAAGTCTAGATGTTCTGGCTTCATAAACCCAAGATGAGCTGCAGTAGGACAAAGTACCTTGGTGACTGAGGTTAGATACAGTGAGCATGAGAGCAGACAGACTGAAACCAGACCCTAGGGTGTGTCTGGATGCCAATTCCATCTCGTATCACAGATCTATCCTAAGCATGAGAGATAACAGGTAGTTAAACAGGTCCACAAATATAGATCTCAAAAGGACACAGTAGCTTTCTTCAAAAAGCTTTGAGATCTTTTGTTTACCCCTCTGTTGCCTCATGTCTCAATTAAAACACAGAGATAGATACACCCCTTTTCCTATCAAAATGCAATTCATCGCAAGAGTCAGAGGAAGGAAGCCCCACACGTCAGGCAACACAACTGAGAAAGTACAAGTCAAAGATGGAAAGTGAAACAAAGCTCAGCAAGAAAATGGCATAAAATCTCTTGATGATAATGGAGCAAAGATCATACTGAATGATTTCTAGAGGAAAGAAACGATACAGTTGGAACAAGTTTTCCATTTCCCCCAGGGCAAATAATGACCCATACTCTTACAGGAAAAGGCCATAACTAGGCATAAGGTGGGGAAGGAGGAGGCAAATTTCCTGTCTTCAGCAAGTATGTCTGCACCAGCATTAGTGTACACATGAACTACTTCTAACAGACAGCATGACAAAAACTAAAGAAAGCTTTAGAATTAAACCAGCATTCTTCTGTATTCTGTCCTCAGAGTGAAATGAGCAAAAAGATGGGTTTTTCCTAACTCTTCCAAAAGGTACCATAGGACAAATACTGAAGCAAAGTTACAACGTACACTTCACTGCCTGCTGCACTTAAAAAGGAAATCTATTTTACGGCTCCGACACATAACCCTTACTGAGGACCAACTCACAGATCTCATCTTAAAAGATGGTGATTTATAGCCTACATTTTCACTATCCATTCAATATCTCAGAACAAACAGCTCAAGAACAGAGTGGGGATTGCAACCACCCATTCCTTATGGCTTCTATCAAAGAAAGACAGACACAACAATCCTGATGTACTTTGGTGACAAATAAAACAATGAATAACAATGCAACTAAACCAGCACAGCCTGCTCTACCCTGCAGAACCTGTGAGGACGCTTAAAAAACTTAGATTTAAGGTTCTGCTGGGCAACTTGACTTTCCTTCCATTCAGTTTGTTCCTACATAGGTAACTCTCTCCAATAAAGTAAAAGAAATAATATATTGAGAGATAAAAGAACCAAGAGACCATAAATCTATTTATCTGGACATTTTCACTGGCATGCCTTTACTTCCACTGCAAACCATTCTGAGCATATTCCACACACAGCATTAGTGCAATGCAAGACCAGGTTCATCTTGGTTAAAAACTTACATTCATAATGACAATACACAAATGCAAGTAAAAATACATACGAGCAGTAGGACTCCGTACTTGTTTTCTTAATGCTGGGCCAATACTCAACTTCCTACCCTTATACTTGAGATTTTTAGCCTAGAATTAAAGAAAAAAGACATTATTTTCTACACAGATCTAGGCATCTGAGAAGTGAAAAACCACAAGTAGACAAGGTACTTAGCAGGTTAGATACATTGAGCATGAGAGCAGACATACTAAAACTGGACCCTAGGATACATGTCTGGCATCTGGTGAAACTCCTCGAGGTCTGTTTTTAATACTAACACATACTTAGAAGACAGCAACATAAAAGGAAGTTCTGGANAAAAAAAAAAAAAAAAATCAGTGCAAAGGCTGATCAGAGTTTCATACAAAAAGAAATTCAAGAGTACAAAACAAACATTAATTTCATCCATAAATTAAAGCCTACAAACTCAAGTTAAGATGGAGAAAGACCAGGCTGCTACATGATCTTAAGATGAATATGAAATACTAGAAATATGCAAAGGTGAAACAGGTGATAGAATTGTAGCACATCTAAATTATAGGACTTACAGTAGGCAAAGTAAAACATCAGTAAGACTCTACATGAAGCAGCCTTTCAGCTACAAAAGGGGCAAAAATACGAAACCATTTACAAAATGGTACTCAGTACCATTGGTGTTCAGTTTACAGAAATAAAGCAATTAAAAAAAAAAGCCAGGGCAAGAAAGCCAGCTGACTCAAGAAGTTCCTGCCTGTACACTTTAGCTCTGCTAATTTCAAACAAAGGTTTGGAATTTTCAACATTTTAACCAGACTTCTAACTGGGAGACAGCAATTTGCATGTCTCAGATGCCATTTTCTCTGGCTTTTTTCCCTGCACCTTTATACCCTCACATGAATGAGTAGATCTTTACTGACAGATGCCTCCAATATGTTCCAACCAAAATACAAGAGCACACATTTCACAAAACCAAGTGAACTGAAGAGCTGACCATGTCTCAAGGGAGGCTCTACAAAGAGCATCAAGACAGTAACATAGCTAAGAAGCAAAAATTACATGACATGAGCTTCATCACTGAAGAGTTCAAGGGAACCCAATTGCTATTAAAAGAATTACATTAGGTCTGACAAAGAAACATGTCAGAATAAAAGACAGCAGTTATCTTCCTAATTTCCACACAAAAATCTTGACAGCAGTGGAATGTGAAGGATGAAGCGTTTTGTAACTCTACATGTGCTGTAGACCACATATAGACCAGAAAAATAAAGACCAATGTCAAAGTCAAAAACAGTACTATGAACTAGAATTTCCCTGGTTCCAGAATATCTCGGTATAAAAATTATATCTCTTTAAATAATTTTATTAATTATCAGACTGAACTTATCTTCAAATACAACTTGGCAAACAGAGGACCAGACTACTCAGGTCTAACATGAAATGAATTATTTAATTTAAGAGACAAACACAATGGGGACTATCACTCACATCTTGTAAAATCTTCTGTGCCTCTTCTTGGGTTTCAAATGTAACAAAGCCATACCTAAACAAAAATTACAGAAGCTAAGCCACTGAAGTTTGTATTTACAGACACAGCACACTGTTGCTTCAAGTACAATACAAGTGACATTACAAGATAAACTAATGGGTAAAAAAGACAACTGCAGAAGTAAAGACTAAATTAACAACTGTTCCCGTAACATTTTCCCTATTACATTCAAGTATGTTGTAATATATCATCATGAATGACCAGCTGCTCTCGTGACTCAGCCCATGTCTTAAATTCCTTCACTGCTATCAAACGAAGATGTTGGTCTAAACCTTTCACTTGCTGTGGTGACTAAAGGTGACACACTCTAGGATTTTTTTAAAGTTAATATTATACTGTAATTCACAGTACTGCTCCCAACTACTTCAACAACAACTGTGAATGCTCCACACTTTCACAAGCACTATCCACTATTTCAAACCGAGTTCTCAGAAAAAGCAGTGATGCAGAGATAGCCACTCTGTAAATTTTCCTGTAATTCTTAACATGATTAGCATTAAAAAGAGTTCTATGGAGATAAGGATGAAGCAATTCTCATACTTTGTGACATAGTGTGTCTTTTACCATACCTCTTCTAACTGCTGCAGTAAATCAAGCAGGCTTTCACATAGAACACCAGCTTTTCCAAACCCACTCAATTAATTCCCATAGTAATGCAGGCAACTGAATGTGGCACTGCCAGTGCCAAGTATCTGAACGTATACAATACATACATAAGAGAAAAAAGCAAAAACCAAACCCCCCTCACTCCCCGCCTCCCAAAAAATCTGACTTCCTAAATTTCAAATATTTTTGAAGTCTTTTAGTATTTTTGTGCACATGATTGGTTAGGGCCATGGTTCATTTCTCAGGGTCAGATTACAGAAGTTATGAGCCTCTGCCACTTCTGCCAGCAGATCAGATTTTGCAAAACAAGCTATCATTCTTTGTGAGCATTTCTATGTTTATTTAAATACAGAGGTTCAGTAAATCTCTAAGCAGCTGTACTTTCAAATTTGTGGGCTTTTCTTGTATTGTCTTCTCTAAGCAAACCTGGAAACATTTTCAAGTTCAAAGAAGACAAAATATTTTCCTACTTGGGACCTTACCTCCACAGACTTTTCATTCTGTGGACTGTCTGGACAAACTAATAGACATAATCACAAGCTCTTAAGTTTTTTTAGATCACTTGTCAAGGAGAAGCAATGATGCCTGTGCTTGGATTTCAACAGAAATTCTAACAGCATGGAAAGTAACTATTTTCCAACATATCTGCTGTGAGACATATGTTGGCAATCATAACTGCGTAATTATTATTGGTTATGCGGACACACACTGCCATTTCTCACACGTTTTGGAATTTTGTAAAAGGGCAGGAGGCTTGGTGACAGATCAGGGACCGAGTTCCTGATGTCATGCAAGTGCACACTCTTTGCTAAGAGCCACAGCTCAGCACGTTACTTGCTGAGAAGCGTTAAGCTTCGATAGCATTAAAACTGTCCTTCCTGCTCAAGAGAGAACTTTAGGAGGTACAAACTCTCATGCACATTCATTTTTGCTTCAGCCCTCTTTCCACCCTTCTCTGGCAGTGCACTTCCCCATTTCTTCACATCACCATCCTTTGGGTTACAGCAATAATTTTACTTTGAAATCTTAATCTCTGTATTTGTTCTTTGCCATTTTTCCTACTGTAAACTTCCAGTCTCAGTCCCCCCTTTTATGCAATCATGATTAAGTGTCAGATTTGTCCCCCGTGCTGCTGTTCCAAAAATCTTCACACAAGAGCCATGCACTCCAGCACAATCAGGTATATCTCAGCTCTTCCTCCACTTTGGGCTCCTCTCCAAACTGGCTTTCAGTAACAGAAATAAATACATTTAATAATTAAATAATCTTCTTAGGATAATCTACTTAAATCCTAGTTATTACGAAAACTTGAAAAACTGGAAACTATCGATTTTGTCCTAGCTGCACAGAGCTTCATCTTATAACAACATGACTAATAGTTTTAGTTATGCAAATGGGAAACATTTATATAGAGACACCAAAAGGACAAGAACAGATCTTTGTGTACATGGAATAACTGGCACATCAATGATAAAAATATTCTGAGCTATGAAGAATCAATCAAATTTACTAGAGTCAGTCAGTTTTCTGTTATTTTCAATTCCCACAATACACTTATTCTACTATACCAACCCCTTTGGCACTCCAGCTCTGTCACTTATTATCTTCACTTCTGTCACACTGCCATACTGAGCAAAGAACTTCTTCAGGTCATTTTCATCAGTCTAGTACAGTAAATTGAGAGGGAGAAAAAAAAGGAAAAGTTGGATTGCATAGTTATTCAATTAATTAATTCAATGTTTACCAGAAGACTACTAATGGACATACTTTGGATGAAGTTTGCTACAAACTAATTATAAGCCTGCATATGAAGACAGAAGAACAAGCAAGTATGAGCCTCAGGGAGCAGTTAATTACTGCATTAATTATTCAGCAATAGCTCTAGAAAGCCATTCAAACTTTTCTCTAGTAGATTTATGTAACAGCTGTCCTTTTACAGTTAAGATCACTGAAGGAGGTGTACCAAATCTGAATTTTAGTTTCTGTGAATTACGTGCTAGAGCCGTTTACAGGATGAAAAAATCACTGCCATACTTTCAACTTCAACACAGCAGAGTATGTAGGTTTTCATAAAAGATATACATAGGCGACAAACAACAAAAAAAATCCTACTACACAACAGTGATTTAGTTGTCAACTCCATTGAATACACCCCAATCCCTCTTTCTGAAGTAGTTTTAACATGGGAGTCTGCAAATATGTACAGGCACACTATAGGAACTCCCCACTGTAAATTAAGTCAGAAAAGGTTATTGCAGTGGAGAATTGTCTAAGTCAGCTAGGAAGGAACTGCCCCCTTTGAGCATGCTGGGAGTAAGACAAATTTCTAATGTGAAGGCACACCTAAGCTATGTGAATACTCCTCTGCCTTCTATGAATCTTTTTTTACAATGTGAGTGTACACCACATACACCGGCGCCCTGAACACCACCTTTGAGATTTAAGTTGTGTTCTACAGGGCCCTTAGTTAATGCTACTTCTAACACTGGAAGAAGCATGCTTAGATGCATGCATCATTCATTTGTACTTTTCCTCTAATTAAAGTATACCACAAGTACTGTTTTACTCCTAGGCGAATGACTGATCATATGTATACGGTTATGCACACAATTTTCAGGCCTTGCCTCTTCCTGCTTATGATAAGACAAAGGCACTTGTCAGATTCTTAAGGAAGGTAAAGGCTTAGCATTAGCCTATGTCAACGACACGTGACCTGCACCACTAAAGAATGAGCTCTTCAGAGCAAGATGAAAATGTTCCCAATTTTAACTTCCCCTACCACATTGTTTCTCTAAATTTAAGAGACCAGATGTTTCCTCTTACAAACAGGAACCACTGCCATGTTGATCAACAAAATGGCAAAATCATAAAAGAGCTTGCTAGAAAGCAAATAAATTTTTGTTGATTAAGTGGCTCCTTTTTTCACAAAAACAAAGTCAAGAGCTTTTGCATTGCCCCAGCTGGCTTGAATAAGACCTTTGGTGTAAAAAAAAAAAAAAAAATACTCCCAGAACTCTAATACTTTTTGCCATGAGATTCCTGATAGAAAGCAATTCAAGACAGACACATAAATCCTATAAGGATTAGATCAGAAATTTAAGACTGTATTTGATAGAAAGAATCATACCAAACAGAAGAGCAACTAAAATGGTTGGAGGGGTTTCATGCCTTCTATTTCCTCTCCCCTCCACAAAAAACATCAATTTTCTTTATGACTACCAACATGCTTAAACTGTTGCTGAAAACACAATTTCACAATAAATTTTGAAGAAGGAGCAACTGAACCAAGTCAAGAGACCCTTCAAAATGAACAATAAGTATAATTATTAATAAAAATATTGATGCTGGACAGAAAAGTATTTTAACCTTTGAAACTGCAGTGAAGATAGAACAGAGCGAGAGAGGTCTTTTTATAGCTCCAGTAATTTGCTTACTATTGCTGCAAAAAGCTACTGTGCCTCTTTGATAAAGCTCAAATGTACTGAAGGCCCCATACACCTCCTGAAATATGAACACCTCTATTTGAATTATCTCAGCCAAATAAGCTAGAAGATTCTGGAATTTCTTGCATATGTTATGCAAAATGGTCTGAGTGAATTGTCAGTTCTTGTTCCTCTCCAAATGAGTCAGCACTCAAAGGATCTCAGCCTAGGAAGATTTAACGCAGAGAAGATAGTCTTGGTGGGAACAAAGCAACAGCTAAGCAGACCAAGCATGTTTTGCAAAAGTCAGTGGCTTAATTATCTAAAGTGGGAAGAAAGAAAAAATCTTAACCCTAAGCTTGTCACAAACGTTAAAAGCAACTGAACAAGGTAACAGAGGCTCAATGTTCACTGCTATTTGAGGATTTTAGGGAATACAAAAAGGCATAAGTATTCTAAGAATCAAGCTCAATACTGCAAATTATCCAGGGAAGCTTTGATGCTACTTTTAAGACAAATTCTTGCCTTTAAGAAAATTACTATAGCGAGGAATATGCGCACTACAATTCTTTGTGCGAACCAGACGCGTTAGAAGAACAAAAGCCACTGACATTTGCTCCACTGGCTGTATGAAACATTATGACACTTAATTAAATTACACTAAGTGGTATACATAAACAAAACCTTCTACATACTTTTCTGCCATCAGCTCTGCCGATGACAAAAGCTATCTTCTTTGAAAAAAGAAAATTCTGAAGGAGTGGTGTGTCAAAAGCTTCTAGCGGCTAGGTGTACGGAGTCAACTTTGTAGGAGAGTTACGCAAATCAAGGCTTAAAGCTTTATGCTCTGCTGTTGCTTTGGATATTGTAGTGAAGAGAGCTTACCAACTAAGCAAATACATGTGACTGTGTCTCATTTCTCCCTCTTGATTTTTACAGGGTTATAAATTATCATCGAGCAGCAAAAAGAGGGAAGAATACCTCAAAACCAATTCCTCCAACAAAGATACGATTTGGAGTAGCTGTTTCACATCCTGGAGAACTGATCACATTATTTACCATCACCGGTGGCACAGTGTTGGGGCATGAAGATAAAGATTCTCTTTGCATCTGATCAGTGGCCTGCTGATTGAAAGAAAATACTTTCAAAATCTTACACGTTATTCTGTCAGTAAATGTCACACTTCTCAACAGACAATACACACAATTTTTTGGAAAGCACGGAAAAGGTTATTTTAAAGACAATAAATCCAGCTCAGTTCACACAATTTTAGTTTTAGAGAAGATACCAGTCCTTTCCAAATTTACTAAAACACACACATCTGGGGGCTAGAGGAAAACCCAAGGTTGTTAACCTGATCTGTTCAGGAGAATCTCGTATGCATCTCCCCTATTGGGAATACTAACTTAGAATACTGACTAACCTGAACAAAACCTACCTGTAGGAGTCAAGGAACAAACACAGTCACTACAGTCCCAAGGACAACTGGTTTTTGCAGCAAACAACTCTTGAGGGATGAAAGAGGTTACATTCTCCATCTCTCGCACCAAAGACAACACCCTAATTGTACAATCATCTGGCAACCGTGCTCAGCGTGAAAACTTCTGGACTCGACTATAACAATTAACAGCTGACACCACAACAAAATGTATTCCTTACCTCAAAGAACCCAAATTCCATTTTCTCCATACAAGTTTTAAGAGCAGATTTATTAAACTAAGCCACAAATACAAAAACCTCAATGGAAGAAATGAGGAATTAAACACACCCCTTGTGAACTCTCAATTGTAAATACAGTAAATCCCAGTGAGTTTTAAGTGTTACACGTTAAAACTTGTATTCTGATAACCATATCTTTATTATCACTGTGGCAATAAGAAAACAGTACTATAAAAAATATTAAATAGGTGCCAACAGCATATCACTTGCCTAAATATTTGTTTCTATCTTTTTTTTTAAACTTCCTTTTTATCACTTTTCCCAAATAATACGGATATGCACATTCCTCAATATTTTTACGGATTACTTAGCGCGTTTGACAACTGCTCGTTAGCAGAACCGCCGTTTCCATTTTCACATTGAACACACCCACGGTCAGACAACCAAACTCCACGAAGGTCTGGCGATTAACCGCACTTAACCTCCTAAACACCTCTATTTTCCACACTCCGTGTGCTGCAAGGTCCGAGCCAGACCCCGTTGCCCCGGCACCGTGTCCCGCACACCTAGCGCCGCCGGCGGCTTCTCCACAGCCTGAGGCCGCCACAGACAAAACGGCACGAGCCGGGGCGCCCAGCGAGGCGGCCCCACTGCCCCGCTGCCCGGCCCCGCGGCCTCGCCGCGCTCCTTACCGCACCCTCCGGATCCATCGCTCCTCGCAGCCGCCCTCTCGGCACGTTCCCGGCACGTTCCCGGCACGCGTCGCGCTCCTCAGCTCCGCCTCCCGCCCGGCTGAGGCCGCACCAGCGGGGACGGGCGAGGTACGGCCGGGCGGCTGCAGGGCTGCGCGCACGCGTCGCGAGCAGGGAGTGGCCGGTGTTCGCCTCAGCCCCGCGCCGCGTGCGCTTTGCCGACGCGCGTCGGGCCGCGTGCCCTGGGGAAATCACCCGTCTCGCAAATCCCTCTCCCCGGGGCCTCAAGTACCCTCACGGGATCCCTGCGACGAGGCGGCCGGGGGTGCTTGTGCCCTCACCCCTCCCCGGCACGTCCCCGCCTCAGCGCCCTGGCTCTGCCCGTTTAGCCGCTCCGCCCGGGAGGGGCAGCTCGCGGCCGCTCGTGCCGATGCCCCAGCGGGCGCTGGGCTGCCCGGCTGCTCTGCGCTCGCGTCCCCGCGGGTACCGCGGTACCGGCAGACCCCGCGCAGCACCGGGGCGGCTGTCCTGGCTCCCCGGCCTGGCAGCCTTGACAAGGGTGCCGGTACTACCATTCGAAACCGCGCTTTGAAGCCCTGAGGCAGCCCAGGAACCTCACTCCAGCAATTTCCCCAGGACCTGAGGAGGCAGGAGACACCTCCCAGCTGGGTTTTATCCTCCCATGTAAGGCGTGAAACAGGTAGGAAAATGGGGTCATGCGTTTCACCTGGCCTCTGCGGGAGAAATACAAAAATGCGCAGCAAAGCAGTTACCTGGGTCTGGTTTACCAGGCTATACTTGATGGGGTAAAAGCATAGTTTAGACTATCCAGAGGTCAGCTTGAACTCAAAGTTCTTCTTTAACTCAAAGAGTCTTTGTAAGGTTCCCAAAAGACTCTCGAGTAGGCAGGCTGGCTTGAGAACAGCTGCGGGTCTGGGATGACCATAGGGATACAATTTGGGATCTGCTAGAGATGTCTAGAAAAGATTAACTTCATAACCAGTCCCCAAAATACTCCAACTCAAAATATCCTTTTTTTCCGCCATTACTAAACTGGAGGAGAACCACCAATAGTAATGCTTATGCCAAGTGGACTTCTGTGGTCATTTACTGAACAGCACTACAACCTGCTCTCCTGTTCCATAATCTCATCCTGTCTGCAAATGCATTTTGCCCTTAGAATGTCTCTGCTGTTAAACAGGTCTGGAAAAAAAGAGTGATTCAAATGCCAGACTCATAGTCAGTGTAGGTACAAAGGCACAGCCTGACAAAAATCCTTGATCTGATGACAGGAAGAGCTGGTATGCAGACAAGTGTGTGCTGGGAGAACCACCCCAGTGGGAAAACTGTTCTTCAAAGTGATCAAACATGCACAGGCTAAGTCACTGCAGCTCAACCCCAGACTCAATGTCAGGATCACTACTATCATTAGTTATACTCTCATGGCTTACTTTTTTTGGGTGCTTTAAAATAAAGACTTCAAGGAAGATTATCTTGACAATGTTTACAGTACATTTTAATTAAATTCAAATAGTTGTATCTTGCTTAAGTTTGCTTTATGCAAATTATACCCATCCCACCTAAACCAAAAAGCCCCTTTTTATAATTTAACTCTTCCTGAGGTAGGGCACAGACCTGCAGTCCTTAGGGGACCCTACACTGCTCCTTCCTTTTCTGGTGTTGCTTCAACATCTGTCAGCTCCTGCAACACTATCCTTATCACACAGAATAGAAACCCAGAATGCTAGAAGAGTTTTTAATAATTCTGTGCCTATAATATATAACAATATAATGCTTAACTCTTAGTATTAATCTTTTTTTGTTCGCTGAGAAATTTGTATAAAAGTGAAGGCAATTTTAGCAGAGCTGATGGGATTTTTTTGAAGTAGTTGTTTTGTGAGATTACAGAACTCTTCTGAATTGCATTCACTGACTTTTGTGAATATTTATTGGAGAGCAACAAAGCTTATCCTAAGAGCAGCACTACACTTTAATGATGTGAAAGGCAGAATAGCCTAAGCCTTTCATGTGCTTCATATCTTGATTTGGGGCATTTAAAGTGAGAACAGCTGAAAGAATAAACAAACATTCAGAGACATGAAAGTGTATTTTACATAGTTTTAATTGTTGTATCTTTTACATTATACCTCCTTTAGTTAAAAAAACCTAAATCTGGAACATTTACATTTAAAAGAAGACAGTTGCGACAAAAATAGGACTTTTGCAAATAAATGAGGAAGAGTGAGCTATTTTTTATTGTGATGATTTAAAACCTGAAAATTCAAAACACCTTAAAGCTATAGAGCTGGAAAAAATACTGCCATGCATACAGGATTTGAATATCACAACAAAGGCTGCTGGGCTGCCCTGATACTGTGTGGCTGCTTCATTAAGGGAATAGTATCCTGGCTGAGGGAGCCACTCTCAAAGGAAGTCAGGAGTGCAACTGTTTTTCCTGATTCCACATGTCAGCAAAACATACAGCATGAAATAAGCTTCCCTGCTGTTCTCTCCCTCAAATTAAAAGGCAGTGCTGGACAAAGACAAGAGTCTGACTATGCTGGTTCTGGTAGGCTCTTGCCTTTTGTCCGTTTTTTTTTAGCATCAGAGAAAGTCAGAGGTTAAGTGAGGAAAGATAAACTGAAAAAAAGCAAGAGGGAAAAATACAGAGAAAAAATTAATTGGGAGGAGAAAGGAGGAAAAGAATTCTCCAGGCAGAAAAAGACGAGGATGATTTTATGAGTAATACATGGGCCTTACAACAGAGTGCTATTTCACTGATTGATTCACTGACCTTGGAAAAGACATGCTACCTTTTTTGCTTCTATTATTTTCTATCTGTGGATAACAATGCTAGTTTTCCTACCAGCATGTTAAGATCCTTTCATGGAAATATAAGCATTAATGTATCCTTGTCAGAAGGTGTACCTGATGAAAGATGACTTACTTCCTGCTCTAAATTTCATAAAAATGTCTCTTAGGATGTTACTAAAACATTGACTTCTGTCTCTGCTGCACGGACCACAACCGTACTTTTTAAAAATAAAAATCTGTAACTTATGAAGATGTACACAGTGATTTCTCTTATGAGCCTGTGAATGGATTCTCTATGCCTTGAGCCCAAACTCAAAAACCCAAAAGCTCTTAGGTATTGAAGGACTTGGAGGAGACCTCTCAAGGGAGTTAACAGTACTTAGAAGCAGTGATGGTGGTCACCTAAGGACTTCCACTGAGTAAAAAAGTTATGGTCAGTGCCATGTGAAAAATGCAGAAAGAATTTACTTGTTTCTGGTAAGTTTCCCATTTGTTCAAATGGATGTGTTTCTCTTACATGACATTTCCATCTTACAGGCCCTTTCCCCACAACATTCCCTTTCTCGGTTTGGGCACATCTGCCTTCTCTATGAGCTGTGACTTCTTACTCCATCCCAATTGCCACCACTCTCTCTAACCTTTGTCTCTATCTCCTAATTAGTTTCTGGTTGCCCTAACAACACTCTTGCTCACCTCCTCTTTTATCTGTCCCCCTTATTGAAAAAAAAAAAAAATTAGATACATAGGAAAAACAAGAACTCAAAGCATTGATTTTTAAAATGGATTGCTACTCTTCCTACTTAACACTGAATTTGAAGAGGTTTTTCCATATTAATGTTTCAGTTAGAGTCCAGCTTTATGGATTACTTATCTTGCCTGTGTGATCACAGGATTTTTATGTTTTGTTTCTTTTTTATTTTGCTCAAGTTGCAATTCATTCTTTTTTCCCTCTGCCTTTTGTAGAATACAATCTCACAGCATGTGTGAGCTCTGAAATGTTTTTTACCTTTTGCTTTCCATTCAGATCAAGGGGGTTTCCGTGTTTGGACAAATAGGTAATTGAAATTCAAATTGTTTTATTTGTAGTGGCTCCTAGGAAATAATCCACTGTAAATTTTGGGCCACACTATGGACTTTGGGATTTACGAAACAAGAGACATCATTCTTCTTTAGTTTTCTCCTATCCTCCCCCAAATCACAAAGCTTTGAGAAGTGCTGTGTTCAAGTGTGGCTCACTGAGGCTCACTGTGTGTAATATCTGCTCGTAAAACCATTTCTTGGCATCTCTGGACATCACACTTGCAGAGTACATATGAGAAAATCCCTGCTGTTTTTTGACAGCAGCATAGCCTGAAGAGTTAATACACCTGAATCTCCCAAATCTTGCTACCAACTCTGACTGTATGTCTAAGATTAGATGAAAAGAGGGGAACTGCTTAGAATTAGAGGATTTTTCCAAACCACAAAGCAAACAGGTGACTTTCTATGTTTGTCCAAAACATTTTATTGTGGATTTATCTGTAAATCTCTGCCTTTGGGAGTAAAATGCTCCTGGCCTTGTATTTGTAGAATGCTTCGGTTTTGCTAATTCTGCTGTAAGATACAGTGGGAGTTAGGATAGGGTATAGATTTTAACTACCAGCTTATTTAACCCCACTCAGAAAAGACAAACAGTGGTTAACAATTCTTTCAATTTATGCATGTTAGCACTCCCACAGTAGCAAATTTCAGGAAAACAAGCTTACTTACATTAGTCATTAGGCTTTTTTCCCATGTCCTTAGATAATCTTCCAACCTGACATTAAGGAACATGAGATTTTGCAATAAATGATTAAATGTACTTCATCCCTGATGGAAAATATTTTTAATCTTCTTAAAATCCTGTTCAATTAATACCAGAGGAATTTAAGTTATTTTGAGGATTACACTGTGATCATAATAATACTGCTTTTTTTTCTTTTTCTTTGAGGTGACTTTTTCTAATAAATTAAGAGAGATGGGCCAAATTCACACACATGAAAAATAACCAGACATAAATGTTTTTAGCAAGTTTGCAAATTCATGTAACCTTATGTTTGGAAGTGGTATCAAGGACTAGGCCAGCCTGCCTATAACTTTAGTTCCAGTATAAAAAGGAAGACTTTACAGGGTATCTGCATATACTACCACTTCAACCCAGTGTAGAAGCTGTCAAAGATATTGCTGGGAAACACAGTCTTTTTTTTTTTTTTTTGTTATAAGAAACCGTCTTNTTTTTTTTTTTTTTGTCATAGAAAACCAGCTTTCTTTGAAATGAGGCAAGTGTGGGCATAGTTCTTTCCACTCTGTCCTTGGGAGGCCAGTCAGGCACAGGCAATCTAAAGACAGCATTGTACTTTTACTTGCTTCGGGTGCATTGGGTTTAGCATTTTTGTTTGGATCAAGGTGCAGTTTTGAAGCAAATCTCCTGATCATCCTAACTTAGCTACTTGGTTCACATCACAGAGTAGTTTCTGAGTGTGAACTGACCGCTGAGTTGAAACCATGAGCTCTTGTTCTCCAACATGCAGCTATTCTTTCCATGGGACTGGACCTGTACCCCCACCTGAAGCGGCAATGGAATGGATGTCAGGCTCTCATCACCAGTGCTCTCCCCATACAGACCCACTCCTATTGGATTATTTGATACTTTGCCTCACATCAATTTCAGGGCCCCTCAGAAAGAATTTAAGTGAATTCTTTTCTCCTGGTGGTTAGGCTAGTGCACAGCACCTCAGTAGTCCAGGATGCTCATGATTAACTTGTTTGTATCCAAAACTAGTTAAGCAATGCAAAATTTTTCAGAGAGCAGATGTTAGGAGGAAGGTTGTATGTCTGATTAACAGGCAGAAGAATAGCCTAAATTCTCTTCTTGGTATACTGACCAGATTTCCTTCAAACTCTTTAACAACAAAGTAGATATGAATATGACTCCTGCTGATGTTGGTAGCAATTTCCTTCTGAGGTGGCTAGATTAGAGACCGTAAGAGTAGCTTTTGAACTCAGATATTACCAGAATACTTTCTATCCTCAGTAAGAAGGATCTCTGGCTAATAGGTATCATTTAGAACTAACACTGCTCCCCCAGCAGCTGTGCAGTTCATGACAATCCAAATGATCCCAAAAAAGTGCAGGTAAGTGCGTGGGAACCATGGTGCCACATACATTTCTAGCACTGACACAGTATACTTTCTACTGTGACACAGTACACTTGAACCTATTCCTAAGTAATGACCAAAGAATGGAGGAAATGGCATACATGTATTGGATCATACTCTTAACAGCAGTTAACAGGTTCACATAGCCTGAAAGTTAGCAAGAACTACAATTAGATTTTATGTATGTGTCACAGCTGAAGAAATACTAAAAGCAATGATCAGAGGAATAAAAAGAACTCTGAAAAAAAGTCATTGGTAAATGTTCTCATTAAGTGGAATTACCACCTACCTTAAACGAGTAATTATTATTAAGTATCATTAGACTTGAATAAGAATTCATCTTTAAGACTCCTTCAAATTCTCATGACAGTTTCTGTTATGATGTATACAACATGCCTTCTCTTCCCTCCCTAAAAACGGAGCAACTAGCAGCTAAACATGGGCAACTTGTGAAAGCTTCACTAGTTGCACAGAGGAATAAAATCTGTATGTTTTGCCTAGGTTGTAGTGTGACTTCTGGAATTATCTCGGGCTGTCCATTAAAAGCCTTATTTTCAGTTACTTGTTAACTTCTCAAACTTCATTCACTTTGGCCAAAAATCTGAAGATGGGCGTGACTTATGTTGTGAATCTTTATGTCAGTGAAATGCATTCTTAGCAAACATTTACCCTTGAAAATCAGATTCAGAAAAAAATGTTCAGTTGTTTACAAAATTAAATCAACACATGACGTTTTACCATTCTCCCTTAAAAAAAATCTAATGTCACCTTCTTCTTTATACCTGGTGCCAAATTTGGTGGAAGAATAATTTCCTTGTCAGGAATCTGCTCTTTTCTGCCTACAAAATTTTGTTCAATTGTTACTACCTGCTATGATTCTGCAGATTTTGTTTACAGAATCTATCTCAGATTTTACTCCCCTTTTCATTCCAGACTTTACCTAACCTGGGCTCCATTCAGGCTTGGGCCTGTGTCTATACAGTAGGCAGAGGCTGTGAAATGGGATTAAACATGATCTAATTTGAGGTCTTGATTTTACCCTTTTTCATACTTAACTGGCATATCTGTTTGGTCAAACAGTACTGCTAAAAAAAAAAAAAGGATTGTTCCTCAGAGCTAAGAATTTGCAGGCATCTTCTGTAACCACGGCATTTTAGTTATTAAAAATACTGGATTTGCCTAAAAGTAGCATTAGACAGTGAAAAGCATTCATCAGTGACTTCAGCTGGAACAAGAATATCATTAAGTTAGAGGCACATCAAGAAAGTCTCTCTTGCTGTGTTAGAGAGGACACAACATTTATACTATGTAGAAAATACAAGATGATGTGTAAGTATGGTGAGGCTTTTCCAAAGATAGGGGAGGCAAGACAAAACAAAAATTGACAAAAACCAAAAATATCAGGAGGCATTGAATCAAGTAGTGATGTATCAATATATTTAAAAAATAAAAATTGAAAACATATGCAATATGTTTTAAAATCAAGATTTAACTATGTTTGCTTTACACTGATTTGAACTTGCATTTTTGTCCCAGCCTAAAAGCTTAAGTATACTTTTAAAGGCAAAATATGACTTGGGATTGCTTTGCCAAAATGGGAGTGAAGCTTAGCAACAAGTACATATTTGTGTAAATAAATTAGATAATTTTTTTTTTATTGTTGTTTTATAATATCCCATTCATGATGTAACAGCACAAACACAATAAACACTAAGACTTTAAAAAATCACTTCAAGAATTACCTAGCAAAACATTTTCTCATCAATACCTTTGCGTAAGTCTCATCAATGCTAAAATTAGTTATGATTTGCTATCAATGTGAACACATAGTTGAAGAAATTAGAACTTTTTCCCTATTGCTTTCCCTGCCTGGCGAATTAGATGTTCATGACACAGGAAGATATGTCAGTTTTCACACTTCATCAGCCATGTTCAGTTGGTACAGGAGAATCACTTTTGGCTCCCAGTAGAACGCTTAATTTGAAGAGCTTCCCAAAATGCGTTGTCTGGGTGCAAGTACTGGCTTATATAAGCTGTACTTCAGCACAGCTCCAAGACAACTGTATTTTCAGCCAGTTTATGATACAAACTACGCCCGCTGAGGAACAATTGTGTGCCTTAAGGATGGAGCTGGAGTAAGCTGAGTGGTACAAAAAAAATCCACATTAAAATAGATATTGCAGGCACTTAGTGAGTCATGTTCAGGCAAACACATAGATGTTTTTATATCTATCATCTTGTCTTTTTTAGTTTGAGTGAACTCCTTGGCTGTTCTCGAAAATCTGTCCCTATGTGAAGTGTAGACAACACAGCAGTGCTTTTGTACATTGGAATGCATCAGACCTTCTTGAAACTGAACACAGAAACTTCTTCTTATATTCTCTTATCACCAACTAGTCCTGCTTTTTTTTTAAACGTTTCTATGCAAGCACTTTTACTGTAAAGCTTCCTTTTGTCAACTCTCTTTTTTATTAGACATCGAGAAGTATCAAAACCAATTGCTCTTTTCCTTCATAATTCATGGCTCACTACAAACAAGCAGATAGATACAGATGCCTCAGAAGCATCCAGAGATGCACAGTCAGAAAAATAGCCAACCTTTTATTCTCCTCTAGAGAAGAATTTAACTAACCCTCACTTAGCTGTACCATACATAATTATAAAACCTCTGTATCTTGTGGACAAACAGATCAAAAATACCATCTGTTCAGTGTTGCCTCTAGGTTTGCTGTTTAGGAAACTTAAAATCTGTAGATTCCCTGTATACCTTTTCCAGTTAAAGACTTCAGGTGTCAAAGGTAATATAAGGTGAGAATTAAATGGTTTTAAACCTTTGATCTCAGAAGAACGCATTTGACAATAAATCTCTCTCTAATATTAAATGTGTAAAACATATCCTAGAAAGGATAAAGTTCTTTAATATATTATATGCATCTGCCTGTGCAGCACACTGAAGAGTTTCTGGTAGATGCAGATTTCAGCTATGGCAGTACTGTGCTGTTCCCAAATAATTCAACCAATGATTAAATGCCATACGATTTCACAAAATACAGGAAAAGCCTGCAGCATATTTCTGTATGAAGCAATAATCCCCTCTATTAAAATACTGCATGGTAATTACCTTGTCTGTTGTCTTTAGGTCAGTGCGTGTGGCAGTATGTGGATATATAATAAGCTTTTATTAGTTGGTTTGGGGTTTATTTCTCCCCCCTTTGTTGCAGTGACTTGGTATGATGTTCTGTCTCTTGTACAATGCGAGCTGGGGTTAAGTCCTTGTTTAATACGAAATTTTGAATTTATATATTGTGTATGTATATACACATATAAATGTCACATCCTTTAAGTGGCAATTATGCCCTGTAGTCAGGCGTTAGCTAGTAGCTAATGACTAGTTAAGGTAAGGAGTTCCTCTTACTCTTTCTTCCTTAATCAGTGAGGGCCAACAGGTGCCAAACACATTCATTAGGGAATTACTTTAGAAACGGGGGGAAATTACTATTCCCACAGTCTTACTACTTTTGAAGCTACTAACTGTAATTTTGAATAGTCGTACATCTCCAGTGACTACCAGCTTGCCCAGCCCTACCCGTCCTATTTTCCATCTCACTGTATAAGGTCTTCCCTCACCTCTGTTTCCTGCGCTTTCACCCTTGCTGCACTCCCCTTCACCCACATTTCCTGAGGTCTCCTCGTGGCTAATCTCATTATAACTAAAAACCACCTGAAGGATTGCAAGCGACAGCACCACGCTCGCACGAGCTCTTCCAAAAGCTGAGCACGACCCATCCCGCTCCCGGGAAGCTCCTCTTCCCCGCGCCGGCACCGAGCGGGTCCGGCCGCGCCGCCAGGGGGCGGTGTCGGCCCTGCCAGCGCCCGCCTTGCCCAGGGCTGTGAGGGGCGGGGCAGGACGGGAGCGGGACCGCTCCGGGCCGGCGGCCGTGAGGGGAGCGAGCGGCGGCGAGCGGGCGA
>VZTX01007761.1:0-13772 GCA_013400915.1 Pardalotus punctatus | reverse complement strand
CCCAAATAGCGCCCGCCGTGATGGCGGTGGGAGCCTCGAGACCCCGTGAGGGGAGATGGCCTTGGTCCTTCATGAGCCCCTGAGGGGAGATGGCGTTGGGCACAGTGAAGGAACACGAGGGCAAGTGGCGTTGGAGACAGTTGAGGGGACGTGAGGGGATAGTGAGGGGTCGCAAAGGGATATGGCACTGAGGAAAATGAGGGAAGGTGGCACTGAGTCCCTCAGAGCCCAGGGGTCAGTGAGGGGACTTGAGGGGAGATGATCTTGGGGACAGTGAGGGCAGAAAGGGAGACGGCACTAGCTCCCTCACAGCCCTGGGATTCGTGATGGGATGTGGGGGGAGATGGCACTGGGGACAGTGAGGGACTTGAGGGGAGACGACTTTGGGTCCATTATGACCCTGACCTCCATGAGGGGGGATGGCTTTTGAGTACAGTGAGGGGACATGAGAGAAGGTGGCATTGGTTCCCTCACAGCAAGGAGGGGTGTGAGTGGGATCAGGGGAGCTGCTGGTGGTTCCCTCACAGTCCAGGGGGACAGGAGGGGACCGTGGGACAGTGCTGTTGGGTGCCTGCTGAGTGGACACACGGTGGGTTTGGGGACATGAGCTGCCCACCGGCCACCCAGCCCTCTGAACCAGGGCCCAGCCTGCGGCTTTGCTGCACTTTGGGGTGCTGGCCTCTAAGAGAAAGGAAATAATCAGTGGTGAGGGAAAAATGGGTGATCCATATGGCACCCTACCACCTTGGGCTTCAGCAGTGCTACCGTCAGTTCTGCTCCAGCAGCCTGAAACGGGATCCAGCTCTTTGCTGGGGTCCATGTGCTGGGTGGCAGCATGGATCCAAAAATGGGCCATATCATTGCTCTAATGCAATCCTCCATTGGTGGCAAAAGCTCCTAAAAACCTCAAATACAAGCCCCACTTGCCATCACAGGACAGAGACAGGAGTTGGTGCAAAGGCTTAAGATAAATTATAAATAAAACCCTAGATTGAGGTGAAGAGCTGTGACTCAGGGCTGGCTTAGCACCTGCATAACCTGGTAACTGAAAATGGAACTGAAAGTAAAAGCAAATAAAAAATGGGAAAGCCATCAGCTTTCAGGACCACATTCCCTGCCATTCCGTAAATGCCATTCTCCTTCCTCCATAAATAACCTGCTGGCATGGAAGGAAGGGGCTGAGCAAGGGCTTGGATGGAAAAACCACACCAGGCCAAGCCTGCTCTTTCCCTGCAGGAACGGCCCAGCCAGTTTAACAGCTTTGGAAACCATGGGAGAAACTCCCAGGGAGGGGAAGGAAAGAGTGCTTGGTTAGAACTGAGCCAAACCAAAAACCTCTTCCCAGCTCCCCACCAGCCTCTGGAGAAGCAGAAACATTGCATTGAGGGAGATCCCAAGGATCAGAGCTTGTCTTGGCACGGGGGGAAGAAGGTGGCTCTTTCCTGCTGAACTGGGGGGAATGGAGCAAATCCTGAGCCTGAAACATCTCAGCCTCATCCCCAACAAGTCACTGGAGAGACTAAAGTCAGCTCCTTTTAAAGCAGCCCATCAGATCCCACACACCAGTTGATTCTTTCCTGGTGAATTTTAGGACTTAAAGTATAAGGCAAATGAGCTGTACAGCACCAGCAGGTTTGTGCATCTGTTTGCACTCCTCATTGCTGCAGAGGCACCAGCTGCAGCATCTATACCTGTATAATCCCATGGGGGTTGGAATGAGCTTTAAGGTCCTTTCCAGCCCAAACCACTCTTGAGATTCTATGGTGGAACAGACTTCCTGGTGTCCTGCTGTTTTCCTGAATGTTTTGAATGCCCCAAGTATTTGTTTTACTCCAAGTAAAACGAGTTAGTTATAAACCCTTAAAGCACCTGCCACACAATTACAGATTTACATGGAAAATTTCCCCCTCCCAGCACGTAGACAGCTCCCATTCTCCTGAGAAAAGCTTGGGAGGATCCATCCCACTCCCACCACATGCTGGGTTGCTTCTCTTCCTCTTCCCAAGAGATTTTTAACTTTTTACTCGGTATTTGCAGCCCGAAGCTGGCATGGAGAACACGATCCCCAAGGAGAAGAGCAATCAGGCGCTTGTCACAGATGGAGACTGAGGAAGGACAGAGCGAGTCAGTGAGGGGAATCACCTCCTGCAGCAAGGTGTGTTATGTGCAAGATACTCCTAAGATACCACCTAATGCAGTGCCATCATAGGGCACCTCAGTGCTGCTGCCAGTGATCCGGGGGGAAATTAAAGAGGCACAAGAAACATTTCAGGAATAGCAGTATGGATTCCAGCAGGAAAAAAAGAAAGTGTTAGGAAAATCATGGAAGAGACTGCTGGGTTATAAGTCTACAGTGAGCCCTGTGAGCACACTTCCATTTCCACAGCCAGGCAGAAGTGGTCTGCTTTTAAATCCCTTCCCATTTCCATTTGTTAACAAAGGGACTGAGAACCAGACATTCCTTTGGCACTGGCTGTTGGGAGGGATTTCAGTCACCAAGCACTCACATCCTTGTGTTTGACTCAGTGCTTTATTGGCAATCATGACAGCACCTGTAATTAGCACGTGTGGTCGTCGGAAGTAATTATGTCATAGTGGAGTGGTTACACTTCCAGGGGTTCTGGCACCCCCAGTGTACCCCCAGGGAACAGGCAGGGCAGATCATCAATGCAAGGTCACAATGAATCCAAAGCTAGGTGGGCCAGCAGGATTTCCCAAATCCCATTCTGGTGACAAACCTGCCCAAAAAGTGGCTACCTTGGCAAAGGCACACCAGGCAAGTGCTCAGACTTGGGACTGCAGAGAGGCTGGGCAGGAGCTGATGGGAGGCACTGCAGAATTCCTGTGCAATGGCTCAGTCATGTTCCTTCTGCTGACCATTCCTTGAACTATTCTGAGGCAGGAAATTGCAAGAAGGAAGACTCACCTCTCTGCATCCCACTCTTGCTCTTAAAGCAGCTGCTGCAGCCACGTGACTGTTCAAAAAACCTTCAGTTGTTATTTTTAAACTCCAGACCTCCATGGGAAGTTTTTAGGAGAGACCTCTATTCCTAAAGGCCCACAAAAGATAACCAAGGGAAGCACCAGCTTGGAATGTACATTCATTGCACGAGGCCTGACCCTCTCTTTGCTGCATAAAGGCTGCAGATTTCAGGGTGCCAATGCCCCAATTCATGGAAGCAAAGAATGCTTTGCTGGGAAGGGACCTTAAAGCTCATCTTGTTCCAACCCCTGCCATGGGCAGGGACACCTTCCACTGTCCCAGGTTTCTCCAAGCCCCGTCCAACCCGGCCTTGGACATTTCCAGGGATAGGGCACACAACCTACCCTTGTTCAGCTTCAGGACATCAGGCCCATTCAGACTGGGACAATCCCAAACATGAACACAACTGTGTCATTAATCTTCATTTTTATACATCACCAAAATAAAATCATCTTCATCAAGCAGAACAAACAACGCCCAAGTGCTCAAAACAAAGTTTTGAGTTGAACTTGAGTTCAAAGTTTTGAACCAGCACCTTCAGTTCTTAAATCATCTCCCAGCAGAAGAAATCAGAGCAACCCTTTGGCCGATGTATAATGGGGCTGTAGCAGCCCACACATCAAACCTTCCCCTTTCCCACCGTCAGAGCTGAATTCAAAACGTAGTTTTGCCTTGTAAGTAATGACCTCACTTAGCTCTAACAGCAACACCAGCATCATGTGCAGAGCTCTGAACACGTGAGGAGGAAATCACCACCCAGCTTGTCACAGCCACTGAATCATAACCCATTGTGTTTGTGTCTCTCTCACCTGGTACCAGCATCCACAGCTCTGGTTAGCAGGGATTTAAAATGGCCAAAACCTCAGTGCAGTCTCAAGGGAAAGTGGAAGTTCTTCTAGATCTGAAAAAGGAACTGTTCCTCCATGAAAGGAACTTAGGGTTAGTGACTATGCCCCAAGTTTCAGAGGAGGAATATCCTCCAATTCCCCTTTCCAAAGCCTGTTCTACTATGTGACACAGAGAATGGGACTTCAAAAAAAGCTATTTCTAACTAAAACTCCCATGAACTTTCCAGGGATTTAAATGCCAATTTTTCAATGTCCCAAGAAATTAGCTTCCAGCTCCAGAAAAATAAAACCATCTCCTAATTGGGCTGGAAATGAGGTATTTAGGTAGCAGACACAGAGTGTCCCGTTCACTTTCCCAGCAGACAGTGCCATGGCCAAGTGCTACATTTTGTGTTTACTCTGATGCTCTTCCACTTCGAAGTCCTCCATGAAGGACCCAACAGCCCATCTCCAAAGAAAGGGAATACAGAAATTTCTCAGGCCAGTTCTCAGGCCCTGACAACTGGAATAATTTTACCCAGAGATTTCTACTCATTATGTTCAAAATGGTAGCATTTATGTTAAGGAAAATCCACTGACTTTGTGAAAAACGGCAGAGAAGGATTTGAGTGCAAAGCTGCCAACCTCAGAAATACAGACAGACCAACCAAGCAACATTATGATAAAGTGTTTATTCTTTTTTTTTTTTAAATATCAAATTTTTTTACACATAATTTGTTGATAAACAGTCCCCCAATATTAAAAAAAAAAATCAAAAAAAGAATCAAGTGTGTATTACTTTGGGCAGAACCACATCCCATTGATGACACACCCACTCCTCTCTTCAGCCGCCTGTGAGGCTGCAGTGTGTTCAGCCCACAAGAGTCAATGACACAAAACGCAACCAGCTTTAGGATTCCTGAGTATTGATTCCCTCAAGTTCCCTAGGTGAGTCTGTAAAACTCTGAAGCATCAGTCAAAGCGTGACCCAAACCACTGCGCTTTGGATCACGGACTAAGCCTCGTCTACACAGTGCAGGAAGAAATCTCTTGAGCGCTTCAGAGGGGAATGATGTACATGAAACCAACCCTGTTTCCCAAGCTGACTTCTGAGAGAGGCAGGCAGAAATACCTCTGGATTTCTCCTCTTTGAATTCCTGTTAAGAGTTCTGGGGAGCCGTTTGGCAAGAAGTCCAAGTCTGGTGAAGAAACCTCTAGGATCTGCTCCTCCTTTTGTTCATCAATGGCATCGTTTTACAGAAAACTGATCTGAAGTTGAGCATTCAGCAAGTACACTTAAATATTGCTACTTTTGAGATGAGGAGACGGCAAGAGGGAGAGAAGGAAGAGGGGAACATGGAGGACATACAAGGTTAACAGTCCTGGAGACCAAATGTCTACATAGAAAGTTAGACATACACAGCAAGGAGGCAGAGATTGTCACGGTAACAGCGTAGCTGAGCTCTGTCCTGCAGCAGGTAAACATGCCAGGGAGGACAGTCACCAGGAATATTCCCTCCTCTTGTCAGAACTACCCATGCCCAGAAACTTCCAGATGTTGGGATTTCACTAAACCTCACCTCTGTGCCCACCTGCGGCCTTGTGTACACAAACACGCAGTCAGAAAGAGGCCAAGTGAATTCCCTCAGTATTGTTAAGGAAAAAAATCATCTCAGAAACCAGGAGTGGCTCCAGGGAACACCTGGAAAGAAGCTCTACAGACCCACATGGGTTCCCACAGGTGCTGGCAGCTTTACAAAGCAGCTTCTGAGCAGTGCTTTACTCTAGAGCTGGACTTCCATAGTAAAATCCCTTTGTTAAGTGATGTGACATTAGGACACTGTAGCAGTGGTTAATGAGGAGCGGGGAACAGAAAAGAATGAAGTGCCTGATCTTAGGCTGGGGTACCTAGCTCCTTGGAAACATGAACAGCTTTTGGGGGTACCTTTATCCCCCGCTGTAGCCAATAATCCATAGCACTCTGCCATCCCTCCTTCCATATGAATTTTCCCGCTCTGTGGGCCAGGTCAGCACAGGGACCAGCGAAGGGACTGCTAGAGGCTGAGCAGAGGATGTGTGTGTGCATGCAGCAGAGAGGACACACGTAGAAACAAAGACAACTTTTAGACAGCGTTCGCTAAACACACATTCAATTACATTTTATTTTAACCTTAAATACTTACCACTGCCCCAATTTTATACTAAATCTTGCTCCTAAAAAAATTACTCACTAATTTAGCAGCACATGGCCATTCACTCAAAGCAAGGCTTGGAAATTAAGAGATTTATATCACCAGGCTTGGACCTACTTGATAGAAGAGTTTTAGAAATATTTATCAGCTGGGGGTCAGGGCTTGCTTCTAGCAGTTTGGAGAGAGTTACCCACGGAATTCTAGCACTATGAATAAACGCTTCCATATAGCTTTGGCAGAAGGGCAGGATTCAAAACTTATATTTGACAAGGAATAAAAGTGAGCATTGAAGCAGACTGGCTGATGCTCTAAAGCTTTTATAGCATAAATTCTGTATGCGCAGCCTAAGTCAGCG
Source organism: Pardalotus punctatus (assembly GCA_013400915.1). Classification (NCBI taxonomy): domain Eukaryota; kingdom Metazoa; phylum Chordata; class Aves; order Passeriformes; family Pardalotidae; genus Pardalotus; species Pardalotus punctatus. The sequence continues at coordinate 7,415 of VZTX01007761.1, read as the reverse complement.
TGGCCGTGAGAGCAGAGCCTGTCACCAGCTTGGTGCAGGGCAGCACCACTTGGCCCAGCTGAGCAACAGCTTCTAAAACAGACAGGGTGACAAAACGGGCTAACGCTGAGTAGCCAGCACTGAGTAGCCAACACTGAGTAGCCAACACTGAGTAGCCAACATCTGCTGCTCCAAGCAGCTGGCAGTAGATCCACCCGCAGGTAGAGGGTTCAGCTCTCCCAATCCAAGAGACACGACCTGCCCCTGGCTCCTGTGTTACCTTGCTCCCAAGGCCACCTCACCAAGCCCTGCAGTGCAAATCGGGAGCAGATTCAGCCTCCTGAAGTCACTCTGGATCTGGGAGCTGGGAGCCTCATTGCTGCTGCTTCTGATGGTGAACCAGATGCAGACAGGAATGGGTCTGATGGATGCTATTTCCTAAGGCTTCTAGAGAGACCTGGTGATACTGTACTCCAGTACCAGCTCAAGCGTTGCCCTTCACAGAGGGGCTTCCGCTGAGCTGAGGTGCTCATTGCAAAGGAGAATACTAAACCAAACCTTCAGCAGGGATAACTCTACCACCTGCCTGGTGAAGATGAGAAAGCTGCAGTCTGGCCTCAGTAACTCATTTAGAGCAGAGCCTCAAGTGAATCACTGGCTCCAGACAGCCAAGCACTGCTTCCCACATGGAGCAGTGCCTGCTGCCAGCATCACAAGCAGAGGGATGTAAGCCAAACCTGTCTGGGAGCTCCAGGTCTGGATGGTACTGTCCCAGCTCATGGAAAAGCTCCATTTGACAGAGGAATGCCTTAAAGCCCTTTGTTACTCCAAAGGGTCTCCTGCCTGCCCAAGTGTCTGAGGCAAATCTGACACAGGCACTCAATGACAGTACAAACTCCTGTGAGGTGACAGATGAAACCAAATCCGAGTTGTTTTTAAGTGCCACCTGCACGAAAACAGCCCAGCACACACATAGGAGACCTGCTAAAGCAACAGAGAACACTAACACCAGGACACAGGCCTGAGACAACGACAACACCACATGGAAGCCATGAACAAAAACGTGTCTGGTGCTGCTGAGCCATCGCTCCAGGTTTAGCTCAACACATCAAGTTCAAGACAAACACTTGACACAAAGCCACTTCCGAGATTTGCAAGTGGGACTAAATCAAAGTTCCTACTTAAAACTTGGTTTCAGCCATGCTTTCCTTCCCCTTCCCCAGCCCTGACAGAGTTTTGGAGTTTTGCAGAGCATCACAAAGGAGTTCATCCCCCCAGAAAAAGCATCTGGAAAGGGCTTCCTACAGCACAGCCTCGGTGAGGCCTCACCACCCAGGTGACTCACCAGAGATATCCCAGAAGGCCACGATGGTTGTAACATAGAAGCCACCTCAGTGCATTTGTTTTGTGAACCCTGTTGGGGAGCCCTCGCTCGTGAGGAGGTGTTAGATCAGCACCCCCAGCCATGGCATTCCACAGCCGAGAGGCCAGCAGGCCCCAGACAGCCAGACAAACCAGAGCAAAGCAGATTCTTCCTTCTTCCAATCACAGCCCTGCTTGGAGCCACTGAGATGAAGTTCATTCCTCCCCGGGCACAGGGGGATTTAGAGCTGTAACACACAGTTGGTTTGTTAAACAAATTCACCATTAAGGTTTAGCCTTAAAGTGGTTGAGCTTGTTCTTTTTGCATGAGGGAAACATGATGTGGGTGAGGCTAGAAAAAAAAGTCAATACTCCCTCTCCCTCCCCCCATCCCTACAGTTAATACCAGCACATCTCCAAATAAGTTAAAACGTATCTTATAAGTTTTGGTAGCACCAAATTCTATCCCTTCCCTTCTTCTATCCCCATGTTGTAAACTGGAACACACTGGCCCAAGAGCATCACTGAATATTCTGAGTTGGAACAGACACACAAGAATCATTGAGCCCAACTCTAAATCAACGCATTAAAAGGGTTTGGCAAAAATAAGCATCAGCCTTCCCCATGCACACAAAAACCCACACTCCCAAAAAACGCCCTCACTCCTCTGGCAAAGATTTACACATCCACGAGCATCTACACACCTTTAGTAGCTGCCAGAATAATTTCAACAGCTGGATGTTGGGTTCCAAGGAGCTGCAACAAATCCAGAGTCCACACTGGACTCTGTGCACCTCCCGTCCTGTGCGGCCAATTCCCATCACAACCCGCTTTGTGCTGGACAGGGTGGTGAGCGTAGTGGCTGCTGCTTTTTATTCGTAACATTGGAGCTTATTCTAAAATTGTACATTTAAATAAAACCAGTAATTTTAATCCAGTATGCATGATTAAAAGCTATCCTGTCCACACAATGCAAGGACATTTTCTTTCTTTTCAAAGCCCAAATCTAAAAAGTGAAACAGAAATGTTACTTTGGCTGCAAATAATTAAAAAAACCTGGCTCAACATTCTGCTTGTCCACTGTGGTGTGTAATTGAGTTACTCCCGTGGAAGAAAAGATCCCCCAGTCAGCTCCCTCTTGAACAGTTATGTGGGAACAACGATGCTCTTGGCTAGCAAAATGAGAAGAGCAAGATCTGCGTTTCCATCCGCTTGTTCCAAGGCCTCAAGAGCTTCCTGCGGGGTAAAACCAGCACCGAGGATCCGGTCGACATCAGCCACAGGGAAAGCAGGGGGTGGAGAAGCCCCTGTGGTCAGTCTGGTGTAGGCAGCAGGTGGGCTCAGCGGCGGTTCCTCACTCCCACCCACTGGCCACGGACCTCCAGGAGCTGCACTGCCACTTCTCCCAGGTGCTCCTGTGAACAGGCTCCGAGTATCCCGTGGTGCACCTTCACCCGAAGCAGGCGTGGAGGAAACGGGTGAGCTTTGCTCCAAAGATGGACTAGGTGGACTCTGAGAACCTCCTGCCAAAACCTCCCCCTGCTCCGGGCTCTGCTGCTGGCCAGGTGTGGCTGCAGAACGCACCACGACCACATCGGTCTTACCTGAACCCGTCTGCCTCTCTAAAGCACCTCCCTCAAGCACAGGCTGCCCGGGACCGATGGGCCCAGTGCTGATGTGCTCTCCGACAGAATCACACGGCTGGCTCCCCTCTGCTGCTCCACCCTCAGACCTCACCTCGGGGAAGGAACAGCTCTGTTCCTGGCTGCCTGGATCTGAGCCTTTCTGCTCACCTTCAGGAAGCCCCTTCTGTTGCACTGCTGTCTCTGTGTGAACCATTTCCAGCTGTGAGACTTCTTCTGAGGCAAGGATCTTACATTCTCCTTTCCGACTGATAACCAAGAGTTTGTGAAGCTCTTTCAAGGCTAATGCTAGAGGAAAACATGGCTCTTCTGAAGGTCTTCCTGGATCCATGTCCAGCTGGTGGATGCTGGAGGGGGAAGATCTGTCGGCTGCCGAATTAACCAACTCATGATACTCTGCAAGAATTTCGCTAGTGCTTTTAGACTGCAGGACATCTCTGGTGGAAAGTGGATCGCTCAAGGAAGACGGAGACTTCAGCAACTCCACCTCCATGGAGAAGGCATCCGAGTCCAGGTTGGATACACATCTGTTCTCAGTCTGCTGCTTCTGCTCCTTTGCTGAGCTCTGCACTTCAGCTGCAGCCTGCTCCACTGCATCTGTTTCCATGGAGGCTTCCATGTGCACGTGGCTACAGGAGGCTGACAGTTGGATACTCCCTTTCACACAGGAAAGACCTGCTCTCTCCAGTCCATCTCTCATTTCCATGGGAGGATTTTCTGGCTGTTTGGCTTCTGCCACAGCAGGTTTCTCAACCCCACCGGCACAGCAAGGAGACTCTGGGTCAGTTGTCTCAGTTTGCTCAAGATGTTCCTTCTCTGGCTCTTTGCATGTCCGATGGTCTGTGGGAAGCTCATGCTTTTGCTCCTGCTCCGAAGACAGGCAGACATTTTTATCCTGCCCATGCTTAGCAGCAGCGTCAGCCAACGTGACTTTTGTCACTTCCAGAGGATGTTCCTGACTATGATTTTGTCCTTTAGCATTACATTCCTTTAAAATGTCAGCAATAAATGTTTCTTTGAGTGTCTTCTGTGAAAGGCAAGCTGGATTGGAGCAGGTTCCATCCCTGGTGTGCGGAGAGGGGTCATTATTTGCCAAGGAAGAGCTATTGGAAAGATGCTGTAATACCAGAGAATGTTCTTTTTCTGGGGTTATCTGGTGTTTAGGTGAAGAGTCAAAAGTCTTGACAGCTCTAGGATCAATGGGCTCTGCGAGGCTGGATTCGGATGAGCAAATTGAAGCAGGGGCAGAGACAGAACGATCAAGTAATTGATTTGTGGGATTACAGATCTTGGAATTTAGTCCTGAAGACTGGACTGGATTTTGAAACCCATCAGAAGCTGGTAATGAGGGCATTTCCAGTGAGGTAGTTTCTTTGTCACTATTCTCTACGGAAGACAGAAGGAAAGGAGCAGTCAGGACATGGCAGAAGCACTGCTCGAAGCATGGCAGCACAAACTGGAATGGGTGGCTGTAAATACCTGGTCTGTGGCCCACTCCAGCTGCAGTAAACACACACTACATGCATCAAGGCTTCCGACGTTCTGTTTGGATTAGGAAACAAACACACCAAACTCGTGTTAGCATCCAGAGCACACACCATGCATGGTGACAGTCCTGCACAGCTCCCCTCCCAACTGGCCTCCAACGGCACGGAGGCTGCAGGAGCTCCTGCCTCTCAGAAGGATTCTGCCTGGCAAATTCGGCACATCAAAGCAAAAGTAACTCTGCCAGAGCACAAGTTAAAGGCTTGTTCTGTGCTGTCAATGCCACAGAGCCGTCTGTGGGTGATAGTACACTCTTGGTAAACTCTACACACCATAACACACGTGCCTAGTGCTGTCCTGGTTTGTTCTCCCTCTGGCTGCAGATACTCAGGAGACACACAAGTCAGGGATATGAGAACTGAGATGGCAACACAGTTCTTGGGTTGTGCTCCCAGCAGTGCCATCAGACCCAAGAGAAGGTCAAAACACCAGCCTGCTGCAAAAGGGAAGTGTACAGATCCCAGGGGGAAGGAAATCTCCCAAAAGAGCTGCTGCCCAAGGCTGGGAAGAGCAAAGCAAAGGAGAAGCAGCCAGAAGTCAAGCCCAGCTTGCTGCTCCCTTGTCCTCACAGAGAGCAGATGAATTGCAGATCTCTATCAGTTGCACCAAACACTGGCTGTGGCTATCAGGGGAGATTAAGTGACCTTATCTTGCTGACAGTCTAATCTGGTTGATGTATCAGTGCTCTCACGCTCGTTAAATCACTCTCACGACCTTTGCAGGCACGCCTGTCCTGCCACCACAGCCCTGCTCTGCCCAGGGTCACACACCCAGGTTCTGTGCTCTGTGATTTGCTGCCCTTTCCCTTCCCAAACTCAGAGGTCTTAAACACCCACCGCTGCTCTTCCTGGAGTCTCTTTTTACAGCAGTACTGGGGCATAGCTTGCCATGCCCACACCTCCAGCCAGAATTCCCTTTACATTCCACAACACGGCAGATATCTGCCTTTCTCTCCTCAGCCTTGTTCTTTTATTCTCTGTTAACTAAAACCAGTGCAGTACCTGCTGTGACATCACCCCACTGCTCATCTTTCCTAAGGATGGCAAAGAGCTTTGTGACAGAGGATATGGATGAAAACCAGAGGGATCCTTTCTGTTTCTACATGGAATGATTACATTCATGCTCTCTGCTCCCAAACCAACCCTTCAGGAAGGAAGCAGAACTGTCTTTTGACTACCGGACTGTTAATGAGGGTCTGATCCAACCCATCAGGGATTTGCATTTAGGCAGCAGCAGGAGCTGGTTTTCTGCCAAGCACTCCTCAGTGTCATCCTTCTCCGGGGGTATCCACAGGAGCTGAATCACAGCCCCACCAGGGATATTGATCCAGCTAAAACCAGGAACAAACTCTTCCCTGCAAAGTGCACCATCAGGGACAAATTCCTCTCTACCAGGAACAGCTTGAGTTGTTTGTGGTGGCAGTGATTTGGACTGAGGCTGTCTGGATGAAAAGGTGTGTGGGATGAACTGCCTGGCTACACTTCCTCCTCAGCAAAACAGCTCCAGTTTTGCTGCCAGGTTTGTAAATCCTCCATGATCACTGAGGTGCCCAGTGGTGGGAAACTGGCACAAAAGAGCATCAAGCCCTCAGAAGTAACTGAGGACATGGAAGTCCCGGATCCCAGCAAACCCCACTAGAGCTCCAGCACCACCTCAGCTGCCTTCCATAGGTGCTGAACCACCAGCAAGGCAGCTGACAGAAATCATGAGGCTCCCTAAAGTGGGCTTCAGGGGATTAAATAAAGCTCAAGGATAATCCAGGTGCGTTCACAGCAAGCACTTTAATAACTTCCAGGTGCACACAGCCATTTGTGTTGTACCATTTCCTGGAAGCCAGCAAGAATTCCAGCTGTCATGTTGTGGGGAGAACACACATCTTGTGGGGAGATGAGCTTCTTTGGAGCTGCATCACATTCTCTTTCTGTCCTTCTTCCATTTTCTCTTTTTTCCTTTCTTGGTTCTCTTGGTACCACCTAGCAGCAACTCAAGTTTTGGAAGAGAGAAAGAGGGCATGTGCTGACATTTTAGGATACAGCCAACCAAAGCCTGTGGGCCAGAGGCTGGTACGGGGTCTGGAACTGTCAGAGTCAATCTGAACAAGAGCCACTTTAGTTCTGTGCCTTGGTGTTCTCTGAGCATTAAGTGAACACACAAAATGGATTTCCTTTTCCCATAAATCTTTTACATTCCTCTAGGGCTCAGCATCAACGGAAAATGTCCGAGTGCTGACTAGCCTGAACAAAGCCTCGTGGTCCTCAGAACCGTATGTGGTACATAAGCAGCTTGGATTTAAGTCATTTCAGGCACTTTTCTTTCTAAAAAACTCGACTAAAATGCTTTTATTGTAAAGACTCATCATTTGGGCTGAGGTTTGCTTGTTATTTGACCCTTTCAACAGAGAACTACATCCAACCAACTATAATATCTGCAATATTTCAAAAGCTAACCCAGGCTTCATCAGGCTTCAGGTTTTACCAGGAAAAGAACTAATATTTACACCTGCCAGGCTGTGGGAACAGACAAGAGCCCGAACGCCTGAGCCTGACCTTTAGCAACATCAAAACCCAACCACAAGGTCAAACCCATGTTTGTGTTTCTCTCTATTGGCTGCAACTTGAGTTAATAAACATTCAAATTTGGCTGGAAAAGTCACACTTTTAAACTATTTCTTACTGATTCATTAAAGCCAAACCTTCCTTCTGAGATTTTTTTACATTTCTGGAAAACTTATATTCTTAGGATGGAAGAAAATTATCCAAAGGGAGGAATACGTGCAGTCCTGTGCTGCCCTTAGTGTTATCAACTTCATTATTTGTAACTAACTGCTTACTCTTTGGGCTGTCAAATGGTTACTGGGAAGTGTTGAAGAAAAATTTCAGTGCATTT
>VZTX01007751.1:0-33196 GCA_013400915.1 Pardalotus punctatus | reverse complement strand
GACCCTGCAGGGACACGCAGGGTTGGTTCTGGGGGGGAGCTGGAGCCCCCCAGGCTCGGTGGGCCCCCCAGGATGTCCCCTCGTGTCCCCCTCAGTGCCACCTGGACCTCCCACCCCTCAGTGCCAGCTCGCCCTGCCCGCTCCGCCCCCTCCCCATGGGGGGCTCCCCAAATTAGGGGCGGGGCCAGCATGGGCCGGGCTGTGGGGGCGGGGGGCTCTCACCCCACCCCGCTGGGACACTGCGGGGGGAGCTCGGGGGTCCCGGGGCACACAAAGGGTCGCGGGGGGGGGAGTTTAACCCCTTCCTCACCCCAAACCTGCCGGCGCTGCGGCTGCGGGTCTGGTGGTGCCCGGGGGGGGAAACTGAGGCACGGGAACAACTGGGGGACCCCCTGGCAGGAGCTGACCCCGAACCCAGCCTGGAGGTCCATCCCCGGGACCCCCGGGGCAGGCTGAGACCTGAGCCACTCATGGCGCGGCTGGGGCCGTGACTCAGCCGCCCCACGGTGCCCCAGCTTTGGGGGACTCCCTGAGCCTTTGGGGGGCTCCCTGAGCCTTTGGGGCGTCGAGGGAGAGCCGGGAGGGGGGACCCGGACACTGGGATCCCTTCTGGGGGGCGGAGTGAGGGATTTGGGGTGCTGAACCCATGTGGGGTGCAGGAGGAAACGGGGGTCCCCGGTGTCTGGGGTGGGGTGGAGCCCAGGGAGTTTGGGTTTTTGCAGGTTTGGGGGCTTCCCTGCTCCTTTTGGGGTCACCGGGGTTACTGTTGGAAGGGGGAGGAGTGGGGTGGGGGGTTTTGAACCAGTGGGGGGTGCTGGGGGCTCAGGGGGGGCAATGGAGGAAATAGGGGGAACCCCGCTCTTTGGGGTTCCCCAGTGTCCGAGATAGGGTCAAGCCCACGGGGTCTGGGGGTCTGTGCCCCCCCAAATTTCCTGCTGGGGAACCCAAACCCCCATTTTCACCTCTGAGGGACCGTCCAAACCCCGACCCCGCCCCTCCACCCCCTGAATGGAGGAATTCTTCACCTCAAACCCTGCGTCTCCATGGAGGGGATCCCCAAAATCCAGAGGCTCAGACAGAAACTTCCTGCCCCCCAAATTTTCCTGCCTCAGGGACTCCTGAACCCCATTTCTGTCTTTGTGGGACCCTCCAAGCTCAGCCCCCTCCCAGTCCATCTCCTGAATGGGCTCCTTCACCCCAAAACCTCCCATGGAGGGGACCCCCAAAATCCAGGTGCTCAGGTGGGCGCTTCCTCGTGCAGATGTGTCCAGGGTTTTTATGGGGGGTCCCTGCCCCGTACTGGGGGCTGGTCCCTTGGCCACCGCCTGGGTGGGGTTTTGGGGTGCAGTGACAAGCCGGGGCCCGTCGGGGTGATTAACTACCATAATTAGCGTCAGGAGGAGACGCCCAAACTTTTCATACTTTCACACGCACACCCCTGCACTCCTCCCCCCGACTCCCCAGCATCCCCCACAGCCCCTGAGCCTCAGCACGGGGGTGAAGCGCCCCCAGACCCAGCACAGTCTGAGTGGGTGCTGCCTTTTTAATTGGGGTGGGGTGTGGGGTGACCCTGGGAGCTGGGGAACCCCCAGAAAGGGGCACTGGGGGGGGAATGGGGTGTCTTGGGGTGTGGTCTCATTTTTGGGGCTTCGGCGCACGCTCCTGCCCTTTAGAGGGTGCTCTGGATTTGGGATCCCAAGGGAGCGGGGAGGGAGGTGTGGATTCAGGGATACCCTGGAGTGCAGCTCACCTGTTTCCCACCCCCAGGAATTTGGGGAGGGGGTGATGCTGCACCCAGAGGGGGCCTATTGGCTCCAACCCCCAACCCCAATGGTTTTCCCTGACAAACATGGGATTCCCCCCACCTTAAGCACCCACCCTGACCCTTTTACCCCTGATTCACCCCATTTTGGTGTCCTTGTTTGCCCCCCATGTGGGAAGAAGCAGGGGGACCTGGGTGTCCAGTGGGTTGTTATTCCCACGGGATATTCCCGTGGATTCCCGTGGGACCCCCAGGGTCAGCCCTGCCCCTGTCTGGGGCCCACCCTCACCCTGTGATCCTCAGGGTGGGGACTGCCAAGTCTGCGGGGATGCCCCCCCCCCGGGGCTACATCCCAGGTGATCCCCAATCCTCCTTCCCTGGGATTCCCAGGGCTGGGAGGAGCTTTCCCTGCGGCTGGGGATGGCACAGGGCCCCATCCCTGGGCAGTGGGACAGCAGGGCAGGTGACACCAATGCCATCACCACAGGAAGAGAGCCAGTCCCACTCCTGGGGGTCACAAATCCCGGGATCGGGGGGTGCCATGAGCTCCACGCTGCCAGCTCTGCTCCCGTCATGGATCCCGGGGTGCCCGGGGCTCTCGGCAATCCCACAGAGCCGCCCATCTTCTGCAAGAGCTGCTTTGATCTCCGGGGACCCACCTTGTTGTTCCAGCCGCCACCACTCCCACTCCCAGCCCTGCAATTCCCGGGTCGGTGGCTGCCAACAGAGCAGCTGGGAGTTTCCGGATCCAAGGTTTTCCCAGTTGAACGCGGTCCCAGCACAGTTTTGGGGTGAAAACGGCTGTATCTGGGCTCTGGTTCTGCTACACGTTTCCCTGGTTGGGAATGCTGGGTGCCCGTGCTGGGGGTGCCTGCTCCCATGGGGTGCATGGGCAGCTGTGAAATCGGGGCGTTGGGTGGGGGGGTGAGGGAGGCCAGTGTTGGGTGGGTGACAGTGGCCAACATTGGGTGGGTGACGGTGGCAAACATTGGGTGAGGGATGACGGCCAGCATTGGGTGGGTGATGGTGGCCAATGTTGGGTGAGGGATGACGGCCAGCATTGGGTGGGTGACAGTGGCCAATGTTGGGTGGTGATGTTGCCCAGTACTGGCTGGGTGACGGTGGCCAGCACTGACTGGGTGACGGTGGCCAGCACTGACTGGGTGACGGTGGCCAGCACTGACTGGGTGACGGTGGCCAGCACTGACTGGGTGACGGTGGCCAGCACTGACTGGGTGACGGTGGCCAGCACTGACTGGGTGACGGTGGCCAGCACTGACCCCCCCCCCGTGGCCAGCACTGGGTGAATGATGGTGGCCAACGCTGGGTGGGTGACGGTGGCCAATATTGGGCGAGGGATGGTGGCCAACATTGGATGGGGGTGGGTGGCCAACATTGCGTGGGTGACAGTGGCCAATGTTGGGTGGTGATGTTGCCCAGTACTGGNGTACTGGCTGGGTGACGGTGGCCAGCACTGGGTGAATGATGGTGGCCAACGCTGGGTGGGTGACGGTGGCCAATATTGGGTGAGGGATGGTGGCCAACATTGGATGGGTGTGGGTGGCCAATATTGGGTGAGGGATGGTGGCCAACATTGGATGGGTGTGGGTGGCCAACATTGCGTGGGTGACAGTGGCCAATGTTGGGTGGTGATGTTGCCCAGTACTGGCTGGGTGACGGTGGCCAGCACTGACCCCCCCCCCGTGGCCAGCACTGGGTGAATGATGGTGGCCAACGCTGGGTGGGTGACGGTGGCCAACCTTGGGCCCTCAGCTTTGCTCCTGATGTGTTGCCATCCTGGCACACGCTGGAGCATCCGAGATGCTGCACCTCGGAGTTCAGGAGGGATTTGGGAGCCGACCCCGTGTCCCAGCAAGGTGTCTCCACCCCTTGGTGGCAGGGCGGGGCAGGGCTTTGCTGGCCCAGCAGCTGCTTGGGCAAGTGCCGGGCTGGCCATGGGCCAGCGGCCGGGCCGGGAGCTGGTGCCGGAGCCACCCTGGGAACTCCCGGCAGGAACGCTCTCCGCCTGGGCTCCAACAGGTTCCTTCGGTTTTGGGGCCGAGATCTGCCGGTTGCGTAAGGTCAGGAGATGCAGCCGCCACCTCCTTCCCTCGCTTCAATCTGCTCCTCCAGCTGGAAATCGGGGACCCCCAGAGGGGGGGATTGGGGTGTGCGGGATGCCCAAGGGGAGCATCGACTTCCCTGTTCCCTGCAATGCAAATCCCCTGGGCTGAAAATCCTGGAGCTTCAGGAATCCCTGATGAGATTCAGGAGGAAGCGTTGGGAGACGCACCCAGACGCAGATTTACATATTTTCAGTGAAAAAAAAGCCGGGGGGGGAACAGTCTCTGAGTTGAAACTGGTTCCACAAACCTCTCCCAATGAATGGGATAATCCAGAGCTGGATTTTATTGGCAGAGTGGGGCTGGGGGGAGGTTTTGGGGCTTTTTATTTGTTTTAATGGCGGGATGAACCAGGATCCTCAATGGAGGCAGCTCAACACCTCATTAAAATAAAAATTAAAAGCAATTAAGCAATTAAATTGTGTTGTTTTAACAATGGGGTAGACCAGGAACAGCTTTGCTGAGCGCCAAGTGCTGTGGAAGGGCTGGAGACCCACAAGGACCCTCAGGAAACATCCCAAAATGCCTGGAAGGTTCCTCAGGGGAGGGAAGTGATCCCCTGTCAAAGTTGTGGGGCAGGGAATCGTCTTGACCCCGCTGGGGTGTGGCCCAACACAGATATATCGGGGTATTTCGGTCTCTGCAAATCCCGGCGTGTCCCTCCTGGCTCAACCCATCACCCAGAGCGATCCAGAAGGACTTAAAAACCCTTTCAGAAGGTTTAAGAAGGTTTTAAAATCATCTTTATTGACATAAACCTACTTTTGAGCCCTGCCAAGCACTAACACTCCTGGTTGTGAAATTCTTTGGACAGCCCACGTCACCCCTCCTCGGAGCAGGAGGTTGAAAGTGAGTGCATCTGAGGGTGTGCCTGGGAGCCGGGGTTTTTGTTGGAATTCAGGGAGCCCAGCCCCTGGTGTCAGGCTGAAAATGACAGATTTAGCTCAAACAAGGGTTTCCCTCGAGGGCGTGACGTGTCAGGGAGTTCGTGGGGCTTTGTGACGAGTGACAGCCGCAGCCCAGGGAATTTGAGTTGGAGTTTGGCTCCAACACCAACAATACTTTTGTTTTTCTTTGCTCTCTGGGGAGTGTTTGCAGGCAGGTCATGGTGGTGGCAAAGCAAGGAGGGCGTCCTTCCAAACCTGAAAACAATGAAGAGAATGAAACAACCCCCCAAAAAAAAAGACATCTCCACTCCCCTGGCACCGACCCACTCCCTGTGCCCATAAAAAGGGGGGACCCAGCAGCTGCTCCCACAGGACTCGTCTCCTCTCGCCTCCCAAGCTCCAGCCTCAGCTCTCTGCTCGGAATTTTGGGGACCATGTCTCGCCAGTCCTGCGCTCTCAGCAAGGGGTTCAGCTCCAGCTCCGTGTGTTTCGGGGGCAAGAACAAGGTCGCGTTCGGCTCCGGGTCCCGCGGAGGATTCCGGGGGTCCGGTGGTGCTGGCGGCTTCAGCAGCAGGAGCCTCTATTCCCTGGGGGGCAGCAAAAGCACCTCCCTGGGAGGATTTGGGGCAGCTGGTGGTGCGTGCAGAGGTTTTGGTGGCCAAGGCGGCTTTGGCTTTGGGGCCGGAGCAGGATTTGGAGGTGGCTATGGTGGAGGGTGCTTCGGTGGAGGCCTCGGTGGTGGCTTTGGTGGCTTTGGTGGAGGATTTGACGGTGGGATGGGGGGCCAGGGCTTCCCCCCGTGCCCCCCTGGCGGCATCCGGGAGGTGACCATCAACCAGAGCCTCCTGGCCCCCCTCAACCTGGAGATCGACCCCGAGATCCAGAAGGTTCGGACCCAGGAACGGGAGGAGATCAAGCAGCTCAATGACAAATTCGCCTCCTTCATCGACAAGGTTTGGAGGGGCTTCACCCTGGGATGAGGGTCCTGGCTCCTCACAGCTCTGGGGGTGGCAATGACCGGGAGATGCTCACCCAGGGGCACCCAGAGCTGGGAGCTGCCCAAACCACCATAAACTGAAGGTGCTTGGGGCTGTTTTTAAGGGGAACATGGGCTATTTTAAAGGCAATATTGATCTGTGTTGAAGGAGAAGGTGAAATTTTTTGGGTGTTTCAGGCTATTTTTAGTGGGATTTTGGGTGCTTTAGGCTACTTCTGAGGCGAAGATGTGATTTTGGGTGATCTGGGCTATTTTAAAGGAGAAGGTGGTATATTTTTGGGAATATTTTTAAGGAGATGATGGCATTTGGGGTGTTTTAGGCTGTTTTCAAGGAGGAGATGGGATATATGATGATTTAGGCTATTTTTAAGGAGATTATTGGACTTTTGGGGTGTTTTGGACTATTTTGAAGGAGAAGCTGGGACTTTTTGGGCTATTTTGAACAAGAAGATGCCAAACCCATGAAATTCATTGTGTTTCTCCTGTTTAGAGGCTCCAAAATTGGGGCAGGGAGGTCACCTGCCTTTGCCCACCCACCCCATCCACTGTGGTCCCACCTGTCATGTGGCACCGGGGAGTTATTACACATTAAATGGGAATAAAATACGGAAAACACATGGGGGAAAAAATCAGTAAAAAGGCAGGGTTTTGAGGGAAGAATCTGACTCTTTTCCCACCTGTTTAGGTCCGGTTCCTGGAGCAGCAGAACCGAGTCCTGGAGACCAAGTGGAAGCTGCTGCAGGAGCAGGGGGGTGCAGGAACAGGGGGCAGGAACCTGGACCCTTTCTTTGAGACCTACATCAGTGGGCTGAGGAAGCAGCTGGATTGTCTCTCCAGCGAGAAGCACCAGCTCGAGACAGAACTGAAGAGCTTCCAGGACATGGTGGAGGACTTCAAGACCAAGTAGGTTGTTTGGGGGGGTCTGGTGGTGAATAAAGAGAGAAAAGCTCACTTCAAACAGCCAAAAAAATGGAAATATTGGTAATAATTGTCAATATTGGTTTTTTTCCCCGATGGTTAGAAAATGTAAAAGGTTTTGGGGAAGGTGAGTTTGGATGGAAAGTGGTGATTTTTCAAGGTGTTTCTCAATATTTCTCAGATTTTCTCAATATATTGCTTGAATTGAGCTTCTCCTTGAAGGAGGATCCTCCACCCTTTGTCTTCCTCAGTTAAGAATCAGTGACATTACGATTTAATGAATTAATCAATTTCCAAACCCAACTCAAATTTCCTCATGGATTTCCTCACAGATTCCTTCCCATAATATCCTTCAGTATCTGAGAATTTCTTTGGAAGGTTGATGTGAGGTAAAGAAAAAAGGAAAGGAAAAAGAAAGATTATTTTCTTGCTGTTATTTACTATAATATATAATTTATTGTAGTGTATAAATAAGAACATAAAATATGTCCAGTTGGAAAAAGTAGAACAAAGATTGGAGAAATGAATCCACTTGAGGAATTACAAAAAACAGTGGGAAAGAACATCTGGGAATCACTGGGATCAACAAAACCTGGGATCAACCAGAGGTTGCTGGGTGAAAATTGACTTTATATTTGGAGATGATCACCTGGAAAATTTGGGTCCATTTGGGATTTTGGGGTGTCCTGTGCAGGGCCAGCAGTTGAACTTGATGATCCCCGCGAGTCCCTTCCAAATCAGGAGATTCCATGAGGAATCTCATGAGGAGCTGGAGGTTCTTGGATCTTGTAGAAGGAACTTGGAGTGGCCGCAGGCACCAGGACTCACTCGAGCAGAGCCGGAATTCCTCTTTCCAGCCTTTCCTCGCCCAGGCACTGGAGATGCAGGAGCCAGGGCTTGTCCTGAAAGGCGAAGTGCAATTCCCTGTCCATAAATCTCCCTTGTGGCAGATCTATTTTTACCGAGTTCACAAGTCTGAGGCCAACAACGTTCATTAGTCTGAGCTGGAGCCAAAACAAGCAGCCAGATTCCATCTCCCTCCTTCCCATCCACAGGTATGAGGAGGAGATAAACAAAAGGACGGCGGCTGAGAATGAATTCGTGCTCCTGAAGAAGGTCAAGTCCTTGTTTTTTACCTAAAGAGATGCCAGGAGAGCTGGAGAGGGACTTTGGAAAGCAGCCTGGAGTGACAGGACAAGGGAGAATGGCTTCCCACTGCCAGAGGGCAGGATTAGATGGGATATTGGGAAGGAATTGTTCCTTGTGGGGAGGATGAGGCCCTGGAATGGATTTCCCAGAGCAGCTGTGGCTGCCCCATCTCTGGAAGTCCAAGGCCAGGTTGGCCGGGGGCTTGGAGCAGCCTGGGATGGCAGGGGGTGAAATTGCATTTAAGGTCCCTTCCAACCCAGACCATTCTGTGATTGCGTGAAATTTTAGATTAATCTGTGTGTGCCAGGCAGTTTTTCTCATCCCATCTCTGCTGCAGGACGTGGATGGAGTCTACATGACCAAGGTGGAACTCCAGGGAAAATTGGATTCTCTGTCGGATGAGATCAACTTCCTCAAGTGTCTTTACGAGGCGGTGAGTACTCCGGGGACACCGGGATGGGGGAGGGTTGTGGCACCATAAGGAAGCTCTGGAAGGGCTAAATCTGGGTTGGACATCACCTGCAGGAGCTGTCCCAGATGCAGAAGACCGTGTCCGACACCTCAGTGGTTCTCTCCATGGATAACAACCGGAACCTGGACCTGGACAGCATCATCGCTGAGGTCAAGGCGCAGTACGAGGAGATTGCCAACCGCAGCCGTCTGGAGGCCGAGTCCTGGTACCGGTGCAAGGTGAGTGTGGCACACGCTGCCGGGGTTCTCAGGTGTCCAAGGGGGTGGGAGAGCCACGGGTGGCAGCTCAGGCCGCGCCAAGAGCTGGGATGTTGATGGTACTGGTCCACCCAGAGCAGACCTGGCGTGGGCTCGCTCTCCTTGGCTTCCCTGCGGTGATGTGGGAGCAGCTGTGAGGTCACGATGGCCCCAACGTGCTCCTTCTGCTTCATCCCACAGTACGAGGAGCTGCAGGCGACCGCGGGCAAGCACGGGGACAGCCTCAAGGACACCAAGACCGAGATCTCGGAGCTCAACCGCATGATCCAGAGGATCCGGGCTGAGATTGAGAACGTGAAGAAGCAGGTGGGGGTTGTGTTTTTTGAGTAATGGGGAGGAGCTCTTGGTCATGCCTTTCAGAGCTTCCCTGAAAGGAAATAAGTGCGGTGGGAATTGTTGGGTGTGGGAGGGACCTGGGAACAGCTGAGCCTGAGTGGCTCTGGCACAGGTTGCCCTGAGAAATGATGGATGCTCCATCCATGGAAATGTCCAAGGCCATGGCTTGGAGCAACCTGGGCTAGTGGAAGGTGTTCCTGCTCATGCTCCAGATCATCTTCAAGGCCCCGTCCAACCTGAACCATTCCATGATTCTCTGACCTGGGATCATGGTTTCACCTCCACCCCACTCATCCTGCCCACATCTTGCCCTCCAGTGTGAGACCCTTCAGACGTCGATTGCGGACGCGGAGCAGCGCGGGGAGGTCGCTCTCAAGGACGCCAGGGACAAACTGACTGAGCTGGAGACAGCCCTGCAGAAAGCCAAGACAGATCTGGCCCGGCAGCTCCGTGAGTACCAGGAGCTCATGAACGTCAAGCTGGCCCTGGACATCGAGATCGCGACCTACAGGAAGCTGCTGGAGGGCGAGGAGTGCAGGTGGGTGGGATAGAGCAAGAATTCCAACGTATCCTGATCAATCAATGTGAAAAACGTGTCCCATCATCTTCATAAAACATTCATGGTGTTGCCATGAGCTGTGGATCGTGGTCCTGTGGCTATGCCCATGGACCAGTCCTGGCTTCATGGAGCCGGACCACTCCAGATGCTCTGGCTGGATCCAACGCTCCGTCTCTTTTCCTTACAGGATGTCTGGAGAGTGCCAGAGCTCCGTCAGCATCTGTAAGTACCGTTCCCACGGGAGTGTGGCAGGCTGGGATTGGTGCTCCCAAACTTCATGGTGGCATCAGAGGTAACCTGGTGTCTTCTGTTCCTCTCTGCAGCTGTGGTGGGCAGCAGCAGCTCTGTGGGAGGTGGATACGGCAGCGGATTGTGCCTTGGAGGAGGAGGAATTGGCTTCGGAAGCGGGAAAGGCAGCTGCAACGCGGGCGGGGCTGGTTTATGCTTCAGCCTGGGAGGGGGCGGATTTGGTGCCGGGGGTGGATTCGGCTCCGGAGGGGCTGGATTCGGCTCCCTGGGTGGGGGATCTAACTCGGTGGTGGTGGGGGGATCTGGCAGCATCCTGAAGAACAGCGGCTCCCTCTCCACTGGCCGGAGGGCGTAGGTAAAGGATCAAATCCCCCCATCCCCGGCACCCAGAGGAGAAAGGGAGCTAATTGCACGATGGACCCCCCCAAATATCACTGAGTGATGGGCATGGATGGCACCTTAAACCATCCCCAAGTGATGGACACTGATGGCATCTTAGACCAGCACCCGAACTGCGTGTAGGAGACAAACATGGCAAATCCACCTGCTAAGGACCGGGGTTCCCCACAGCCCCTGAGAACAGCTCAATCCCTTGTGCCCCGCTCCAGCTGCTGAACATCAGGGTGCCCAGGAGCCTGTGGAGCAGCACCCTCCGAGCAAGAGGCGCCCGACCACAGGCGGGAGCGGGGATGGATCCAAGGGGGGTGGGAAGCCTCGGCTTCTCTCAAGCTCTTGTGCTGGATCCAGCCGTGGTGCAACTTTAATCAGTGCCGCTCATCACCTGCAGCTCAGGCTCCAAAACAGGAATTTCCTCCTGGTGCCTCAGCCCAGCTGAAGATGTCTCTTACCCCACTGACTTTTAATTTGCTTTTTTCCCCCCCAGCTTTCACTGGTGCTGTTGTAAAATGTTTATTTTTACTCAGGGTTCACCTTTTCCTTGGGACCATGGGAACAATCGTGTGTGTTTGCTTAAGCCTTTCTCCTTGGCATGTGCTGTCCCCCAATAAACGTGAGAGGCAGAAACCTGGTGTGGTTTTCTTCCCGACCAAATAGTTTCATGTTGCGACAAGACTCATCTTCTGACGAGATCTAAAAGCGTTTCCTGACTTTCTCCTGCTCTTTGAAGTCTGAGTTTAAAGGAACTCAGGTGAAGGTGCAACCGGGGCTCCTCTCACTCCTCTCTGTCTCCAAAAACGTGGGGGGTTTGTGAGTTTGGCAGGAATGAGAGGGGTGTCACTGGGGAGGTTGTTGGGACGTCGGGTGCAGGGTGACGGTGACATAGTCAGGGTTGTCTTTGGTGACAGCCCTGGGAACGAGCCCACTCCTGGCAGAGAGACAGAGACAGCCCCTGGATCCTCCTCTCTGTCCTGCGGGGTCTCCGCAGGTGGCAGAGGCTGCCGCCCCCCCGTTGCTCCGACAGATCTGAGCAGACTTTCACTCTGTGGATTTTAGGAGACTCTTCCCTTTCTCCTCCTCTTCCTAAGGCCTCTCCATGCTGGAGTTGGCCAATTTGGGATGTTCCCCAGCTATCCCCCCTCTCCCTGGCCACCTCCCCTGACCACAACACTGCCCACCCTGTCTTCCAAGGTGGCCCCAGGACTGTGGTGCCACAGCAGCAGCTCCCAGGGCACTCTTTGCACAGCTCCAAGTGCTTTAGGAGCATCCTACTGTGGTTGGTGTGGGAGAGGGAAGGGTGGTCGTCACCCCTCCAAATAATTTGGAGCTAGTTCCTTGCTATCCATGATTCTGGAGCCAACCCTTTTGAAAAACCCAGCTTTTACTGCTGTCTGGACTCACCAGGGATCCATGGATTGCTCTTAAGGCATCTCCAAAAGGTAACAGACCATGGGAAGAGCAAGACCTTCCCTCCCGCTCCGCCAAACCCCACCTCTCTCCAAAAGCCGAATATTTGGATAAATTTCAATCCCCAAACTCCTGCTGTGGTTTGACCTCTTGCTCAGGAGACCTTGAATCATATCCCTGGCCAACTGCAGACTGTGTGCGGGGTGACTCATCCCATTTCTCCCATGCTCCGTTCCCAGTTCCCAGCTGGTAAAGGCTGGAGACATCCAGTACCGGCAGTGACAGGCAGAATGTCACAATGGAATGTCACAATGCTGCCAGCATGGGCTTGTCACTGCTTGGGTGGGGACACAGTTTGGGGATGGTTAAATGTTCAGGGAGTTGTAGAAGTGACCTGAAGTGGTGTTGAATGAAAAGGCATCGACTTCCCTTGGAGTCACCCCAATCCCTCGGAGTCACCCCAATCCCTCGGAGTCACCCCAATCCAAACTCGCTTCCAGTGGTGACTCCTGAGGAGAGACAAAAGGCTTCTCCAGGAGCACAAAGGCCATTGCTAAAACAAACATACACCCAAATCCCTCCCCTTTTGTTCCTGGGATCACACCAGCAATTAGGGGAAAATTCTCCTGGGCAGGACACAGTTGTGACATAATTCCTGCCTTTTGTTGGAGGAGAGGAAACATCTTCCATGGTCTGAAAACAGGGTTGGATACATCAGGGTTTGTCCCTGCCCATGGCAGGGGATGGACTGAGCTGAGCTTTCCAGCTTTCCCAAACCATCCCATGATTCTGTGATTTCGTGGTTTCCTCTCAGTTATTCAATGCTTGTATTCCAACCCATTTATTTTCACAGCATCATGGAGCAGTTGGGGTGGGAAGTGAACTCTAAAGTTCATTTTCCTTCACTGGGGGCTCTAGGAGAGCTGCAGAGGGATTTGGAAAGGGCCTGAAATGACGGGACAAGGGGTGATGGCTTCCAGCTGGAAGAGGGCAGGATTGGATGGGATATCAGGGAGGAATTCCTCCCTGTGAGGGTGGGGAGGCCCTGGAACGGATTTCCCGGAGAAGCTGTGGCTGCCCCATCCCTGGAAGTTCCCAAGGCCGGACTGGCCGGAGCTTGGAGCAGCCTGGGATAGTGGAAGGTGTCCCTGCCCATGCTAGGGGTGGGATGGGATGATCTTTCCACTCCTTTCCCACCCAAACCGTTTCACCTCTGCCCATCACGTTTGAGCTGGGAGCTGATGTCGATACCCAAATCCAGTTCGATTTCCTAAGCTTGGCTGGAGCCGTGGCCGTGACTCAATGCTCCGCGTTATCTCCCCACGGGCGCTCGGGGCTCTGCCGTTTGCTGACTCGGGAACTCTGCTCCCCTGGGAAAGGGAGAACTTTCAGATCGTGTCATCCCGCCCACAGAAAGAGGAAAAAAAATTCCTACAAAAATCCCCCAAGAAAGTGTAACTGGGGGTTTGATAATGCTGAGGGAGGCGTGTCTTGCTTGGGCCATTGGGGGACAGTGCCTCAGTCCCCGTTTTTATTGTTTATGTGTTGTTTTCTTGTCTATTTTTTGATTTCTTGCCTATAAACCCCTCTGTCCAACCCCCAGTCCTCCCTTTCCTTTGCTCTCACAGTGACTTTTTGATATTATATGTATTAATTTTTTCAAAATTAGGACCTAATGATCTTGAAGGTCTTTTCCAATCTCAATAGTTCTATGATTTGATGACTTTTCTTAGCCTTATCTACCCCCTCAATCCACCTCCCTGAGCCCTCCCAGCTCCACACAGCTCCTGGAGGTGGGATAAGCACAGGGAATGTCGTGTTTTCCAGTGGAAATGCCAGTTTAGCTGCACGTCCGGATCCCAAGGCATTTTTGGAAATTGGTGTCTGGGCGATATTTTTAGAGGTATTTAAACATCTGACGATACCAGAAGTTGCTGGTGTGGATTTTCCAGAAGCTCTTAATTAACACGTGTCCTGTGGGAATTCCAAGAGCTGTGCCAGATGGCCGCCAGCACAAATGGGTGCCTCCAGAGCCATGGGTTTGGACTTCAGTGTGTCCTAGGTGGCTTTAAAATGTTGAATAGTAATAAAGAAACGGAGTTTCTCTATATAAAAAGAAAATGAGACTAATTATTATTTGATAAGCAAGGCAAAAGGGTGGATCTGTGAGGGATTTTTGGATTAAATGATTTACAGAGTCAACCCAAATAATTCCAGGATTCTGTGAAGGGTGGTGGGTGCCCTGTCCCTGCAAGTGTCCAAGGCCAGGTTGGAAGGGGCTTGGAGCCATCTGGGATAGCGGGAGGTGTCCCTGCCCATGGCAGGGGGTGGAACGACTTGGTCTTTAAGGTTCCTTCCAACCCAAACCAGTCTGGGATTATGGGATGGATCATAGTCTGAATCCATCCTCACTCTGGGGTGGGAACTGGAGCATTCCAACAAACTCCTGCCTTTCTAAAATCTACATCTGCCAAAGATACATTTGCATATAAACACCAAAATAAGGGAAACAGCTGAAAAAAATGGTGATTCCTCCAAGACCTGTGCTCTCTTCATTCCACATCTCTACAAATGATTCGAGCTCTATTAATTGCATTTAAATTGTTCCAGGGCAGGTGATGTGGGCAGCAAAGTTTGGGACCCCTCCTCCCACTGTGTGTCCGGGGCCATCCCTACATCTGCCCGCACATCCCACCATGGCAACTGGTGCCTGATGTCTCCTCATGGTCCTGAAGCCTTCAGAAAATCCTAAAGGGGTTTCCCAGCTGGGGTATTTCCTCACCAGTGCTGAGATTATCTTGGCACGAAGACACCGGGACGTGCTTTGGTCCAACAATAAATGAATTTCCAGTGCCAGCGCCGGCATCTCGTCAGCCGTGAGGTTTTATTTATCAAAAAGGTGCAGAGCCTCATCAAAATGCAATTTGCTGAGCCCTGGCTGGAGATTGAGAAACTAAATTCTCAGAGCCAAAGGCAATTTTCCAAGTAAAAAGGAGGCTGAGGGTGTAACTTAGGTGTGTTTTGGGAATTGTGAAAGCCAGGCTACAGCTTGGCATGAGCCACAGCAATGTAGCCTGCCTGCAATGGGGCTCTGGAGTGAGAGATTTAAAGATAAACATGAGCAGGGAAACAATCCCAATGGATGAAAGGTGGAAAAAAAATGCCTGGTACATCCTGGGGAGGCTCTTGCTGCTCCACAAGGTGTAGGATTCCTTAGCCATGGAGTGCTGGGAGCCCCAGTTGGATCTTTTTTGCCTTTTCTCCTGCCTTAGAGGGTGTGTTTCTGGGTAGGGTCAATGTTTGGCAAATTGGAGATGGAAATCTTTAGCCACGCCACGCTGATGAAGACAGGAGCTGTCTCCTCCTTCACGCCCATGCAGACCCAGCCCACCTCCAAAAACACATAAAAGGGAGCATCCACTGCCCTCCAGCCAGAGGGATCGACTTCCCTTCTTCCACCCACGTCCTTACCCACAACCCCGCCACGCTCCTCAGCTTCTCCGTTCTTGGCTCTTCTGAGGACAACCAGCCATGTCTCGTCAGTCTGTCTGCAGGAGCTTTGGAGGCGGGAGCAGAAGGGGCTTCAGCTCCTGCTCTGCCATCGGTGGTGGCTTTGGAGGTGGCAGCCGGAGCAGGAGCAGCTACAGCTCGTACTCAGTGTCCAGGGGATTCGGAGGCGGAGGACGGTGTGGGGGCTTTGGCAGCCGGAGCCTCCACAACATGGGGGGCAGCGCCAGGATGTCCATGGGCGGGTGCTACGGTGGCGGGTACGGTGGCAGGATGGGTGGCTTTGGTGGGAGCTACGGTGGTCTCGGCAGCTTTGGGGGTGGAATGGGCGGAGGAGGAGGAATGTGTGGCTTTGGAGGTATGGGTGGAGGTGGAATGGGTGGAGGAGGAGGAATGGGTGGCTTCAGCGGAGGAATGGGTGGCTTTGGTAGCGGGATGGGTGGTGGAGGAATGGGTGGCTTTGGTGGCCCAGGCTTTGGCATGGGTGGCCCTGGGAGAGGAGGCCCTGGGATCCAGCCAGTGCAGATCGACACGACCCTCCTGCGCCCGGTCCATGTCGAGATTGATCCCCAGATCCAGCAAGTGAAAAACCAGGAGAAGGAGCAGATCAAGACCCTGAACAACCAGTTCGCCTCCTTCATCGACAAGGTGAGAGGGTGGGATTGTGCCTGATTAAGGTCAAAATTAGGAGGAACTTCCCAGTGGCACAGAAATGTCCTTTTGGAGCTAAATCCCAGCAGACAGAGAAGCTCAAGCAGAGCCTTTTCATTAAGGGAAGAGATGGGAATCTCTCCTCCACATGAGATCAAAGAAATGTCTCCAGGGCTTTCATCTGCCCTGTTGCACCAAGCTCTGCTCTGAGGTTACTCTCGCAAGCAGGTTCAACACCTTCAACCTCCGCAGGTTTCGGGTGCAGGTTCTCCCTCCTCCACCACCCTCTGCCCAAACAACCTCCCATTTAAGTAGTAATTTATATATTTTTCTCCTTGTTTTCAAGTCTCCAGGCTTTTAAATCTAGACTGGAGGTCAGATTTCCACACTGCCTTCAGTGGGGATGGACTTGGAGTAAGGGCAATGCATAAAAGATCCTTTGAGTTGAAAATTATTAGAAATTTCCTTCTTTTCCCGATTTTGCAGCTTAGGCACCAACAGAAATTAAAAAACAAAAGTTAATTGGTTCTCTCATTACCATGCAAATCTTTCTGAGTGATGAAAGAGACGCGCTGGTGGGAGCTGTTCCCACGTGATGGTGGATCCTCCGTGTTTTGGCTTTAGGTCCGATTCCTGGAGCAGCAGAACAAGGTGCTCTCCACCAAGTGGGAGCTGCTCCAGCAGCAAGGGCCGACGGGGCCAAGGAAGAACCTGGATGTGATCTTTGAGAATTACATCCAGAACCTGCGGAGGCAGCTGGACTCAATCCTGGCACAGCGGGGGCAGCTGGAGTCGGAGCTGCAGAGCATGCAGCAGTACGTGGAGGATTACAAAAGCAAGTGAGTTGGAGCCAGGAGCAGCTCAAGCAACTTTTTGGTCACTTTAATTTCCCCCAACTGCTTTCTATGGTGATAGCGGAGATAGTTTTCCAGCCTAAATATCTTAATTTAATTTTTTTCCCCTTTTAGTTTGTTTCTCATGGCCTTAGGCAGAAGAATCCAGGAAGTCAGTTTGTACTTTTCCTCTCCATAGGTATGAGGAAGAGATCAACCGTCGCACGACGGCTGAGAACGAGTTTGTGGTGCTGAAGAAGGTGAGTCACAGGCACCACAAAATAATCCCTCAATGTTTGGCTTCACCTTCACTTGAATGGGAACTGTGGAGTTTTTAAGATCTCCCAGCTGATATTGGGAATTCCTTAATTTCAGTTTGCATATTTCAGTGACACCATAACATCATCTATTTTTAATTATTTGTATATGTGGTTATAGAGTTATATATAAACATAATGACATCCCAGTGAATAACACCAAACCCTCAGCACAGATGGCGATTCCCACAAGCGTAAGGATTCCCAAGAAGAAAAAAACTATTTTCTGTGGGATCTTTCCTTTAGGATGTGGACAGTGCCTACATGACCAAAGTCGAGCTGGAAGCCAAGGTGGGAGCTCTGACAGATGAAATCAACTTCCTGAGGTGCATCTATGAGGAGGTAGGAGCTCTCCCTTCCCCTGGGGGGCTGGAATTGTCATCAGATGTGGGGTGGCCAAGGACACTGAGGCTAGCCTGGGTGCCCAGGTGGATTTAGGCTTGAGATGGTGCCTCTGACTCATGTCTTGGTTGCAGGAGCTGTCTCAGATGCAGACGATCAGCCGGGACCTGTCTGTGGTGGTGTCCATGGACAACAACCGGCACCTGGACTTGGACAGCATCATCGAGGAGGTCCGGCGCCAGTATGAGCAGATCGCCCAGAGCAGCAGAGCCGAGGCTGAGGCCTGGTACCAGAGCCAGGTGAGTCGAGGAGCTGTTGAAGCTCCTGGGTGTGGCTGGGTGAATTGCAGTAATTTATAGCTGGGTGAGACACTTCTTCAAACTAACGGGGTTGGAGCTCATTGTGCAAGGAAATTGCAGAGGGACAGGGCTGCTTTTGAGGGATCTGACTCACTGTTTCCAGTGTGTACCAAACTCACCAAGGCGCATAGCACAAACCTCTCAATAAGAATGGCCCAAAATGCACCTTGATGAGAAAATTCCAGCCCAAAGTGGCTTTTCAGAAGCCAAGAGATGCTTTTTAGTGTCACTAAGATCCATTTCAAAGCTCAAACCCCATGACTGAGTCCCAGAAACACCTTGAATGTTGAGTTGGGCATCCATCAGCAGTGCTGTGGGTCCTCATAGACTTGCCCAAGCCTTGAAACTGGGGACAAAGCTCCTTGAGGCAGCAGGAATGTGTCACTGCTGGGTCATTCTGTCTTGGTGCCATCAGTACGAGCAGCTCCAGAGCACAGCTGGCCGGCATGGGGACAACCTCCGCAACACCAAGATGGAGATCCAGGAGCTGACCAGGAACATCCAGAGGCTGCGGGCTGAGATTGAGACCGTGAAGAAGCAGGTAGGGGTTGGTTGATGTCTCGGGGGAAGATGGCAGCAGGTTGGATCACAAATGACCATGAGTGGGGCAGAAACCTTTCATCACCCCAAATTCACTTCATGCAGATGTTTATTTTCCTCATTTCTCCTCTTGGGGGTCTGAGAACTGATCATCAGGGACAAAATGAGGTCTGAGAAAGCTCCTGTTGTGCTCCCCAGAACCAGCAGATACAGGCAGCCATCGCTGAGGCTGAGGAGAGGGGGGAGATGGCCCTCAAAGATGCCAGGAGGAAGCTGGAGGAGCTGGAATGTGCCCTGAGCAAGGACAAGGAGGAGCTGGCTCGCCTGCTGAAGGAGTACCAGGAGCTGCTGAACATCAAGATCGCGCTGGACGTTGAGATCGCCATGTACAGGAAGCTGCTGGAGGGGGAGGAGAACAGGTAAACACTTGAGCTCTCACTGGGTGGTGTGATCTACACCGGACACCTGGAATATTGACTATAATCCCAAATCAGTTCTTTGGGCTAAAAGGGGTGGATGTTGTGATTGATGCTGTAGGGGATGTTCTGGGGGTCAGGACCTGTAACTGGCTCCCTGCCGCCCCATTGCTGTCACTGCTGAGTTTTTAATGTACCTCAAATCTGGAGAAACCTCATTGTAAAGAGGAATTGCCAACCCCTTCTCTCCTCCCAATATTTTAGTGGTTCCAAAGTGGCTTAGAAGGGCGAACCAGGAGAATGATTTGATAGTGGAAACATAGTTTAAAGTTTTTACAACCTCTCTTTTATTGGGTAATTAAAATGTCTAATTTCCTTCACAGGCTGTGCAACGACGGCATGTCCAACGTCAATGTCTGTAAGTATCGGCCTCGGGGCCTTTCAGAAGTAGCATCACACTGTGTTTTTTGGGAGACAGAGCCTGAGACTGGGCAACAGGTCTCAACAGGTGAGTAACCTGTGCTTCTGTTGCAGCTGTGGTGGGCAGGACCACCATCTCTGGAGGCAGAGGAAGCATGGGAGGAGGATTCGGAAGCAGCGGCATGGGAGGAGGATTTGGAGGCGGCAGCTGTGGAATGGGAGGAGGATTTGGAGGCGGCAGCGGCATGGGAGGAGGAATGGGAGGAGGAGGCATCTGTGGAGGAGGCAGCAGCTTTGGAGCAGGCAGCATGGGCGGCAGCTGCGGGATGGGGGGAGGAATGTACGTCGGGGGCTTCTCCTCTGGGAGCGGAAGGATGTGCGGCTCTGGCGGGGGATCGTCCTCCGTGCGGAGATGCGTCACCACCACCTCGGTCAAATCTTCGGGAGTGCGATTCTGAGCCCCGAAGGCTGACAAGGAAAGAAGCATCTCCTCTCTCCTCCCGGCAGCAGCCCAGCCTCCTGAAGCCCAGCTCTGGTGTCCCGCAATGGGATGAACTGTGTCCCTCCCACCCAGCTCGTCCCGGCTCCTGGTCGCACCTGGGGGTTTGGTGGCGATGCTGTGGGTGTCCCGGCACCGGGAGCTGCCTGGCAGGAGGGGCTGCTGTGCCTTCCTTGCTGTGTTGTACATTTCTCGTGGCAAATGTGTATAAAACTCCTCTTTTCTCCTCTCTCCTCTGTCCCTGGGGTGCTTTTGTGTGTGTCCATCCCGCTATTCCCTTTGCAGGCCTTTAGGGTGAGGGTGGGTGTGCTGCAAGAGGGACTTGTCCCTTGGGGAAGGGACATCTCAGCAAGTGGCCAGAGGATGAGCCAGCCCAGGGCTGAGCTTCTGGGCAGGTTTGCTCACCTGGGAGCCCCAGGTGTGCTGCCAGCAGGAGCTTCCCTGGAGGTTCAGTTTCCGCTCCACTTGTCCCGGCTCTTGGTGACACCTGGGACACTTCACACACACCTGGACCATTCCTAAGGAGAACAAATTTGTCCTTCAGCACCCGGCTTGTGTGACACAGTGTGAGATGTACTGTCCCCACCTCACCCCCTCCTCCATGGCCTGCCCTCCTTCCTTGGGATGTTGCCATTCCCAATAAATTGCAGAGAATATTCATGATGTTGTGTCACTGCTTTGGGAGCTGCTCTGGGCTGGGTGGGAGGGTGGGGGTCATTCTTCTGCCCATCCCTGTGTTTTGAGGGAGCAGATCAGGGGTGGGGATTGATCAGGGCAGGTGTCCCAGCTCAGGTAATGCTCTTGACTCTCACCTGACAAGCCCATACCCGGAGTGGTGGGGGCTGGAACCTTCAGCTAAAAAATGAGAAATATGAGCCCAGGTCCGAGACCTGGAATCATTGAATCATGGAATGGTTTGGGTTGGAAGAGACCTTAAAGATAATCCCATCCCCAGTCCCTGCCTTGGGCAGGGATACCTACCATGAGCCAGGAGGTGTCACGCTCCTTGCACCAACCAATGCCATTAGGCCCCTGCTTCTGAGGTTCTTTTTGGATCATCTCCAGGTGCAGGAGGCTTTGATCTGCGTTAGGGGAAGGAGATGGTGCGGGTGGTGCCGTAGGCAGTGGTGGGAGGGCAGGTGAGTATGGATCAGGATGCTGGCCAAGCACCTGCCACTGGCTGCAGTCAGCCACAAACTCATCTGCCCCCGGATGAGCCATGATTCCAGCCGTGGGAACACAGCAGTCTGGGAAGGTGTGATTCATCCCCAGCCTGGCAGCTCAGACACCATCCTCTCCCTGAGAAGCCGATTTACTCCCCCAGCGGCTCTTCCTTGCTCCGAGAGCAGGACAGAGAGATGTGGAGGAGCTCAGGAGGGGGCTTGGGAGGGGAGTCTGGAGTGTTTGATGTGAGCTGTGCTGTGGCTCCTCCACCACCCAGAGAGATCAAAGAGGCAGAAAACGCTGTCAGTGGTGGTTCAGGAGTCCCACAACAGCCTCTGGGAGTTGCTGATGTTCCCAGAGTAGGTCAGGAAGCTGTAGACTGAGGAAGAGGTCCAGGAAAGGCAACAGGGAATGACTACAGTGTTCTTGGAAATGGGAATTCTCCTGTTGGAAGCCCAGCAAGGGGCTGCCATGTTTGGGGAATGTGGCTGGGTTTGGCCCAAAGAAAAGACGCTGAGAGGACTCTGAGAAGCTGGTGTTGTGCCAGGAGCACTTTGAGGTTTGGCTTGAGGCAAGAGTCACTTGTTTTGGTGCTTAATCACCTGTTTCACTGCTTAATTTGAAGAGTCTGTTTCTTCTCAGCTTTAAAATCCAGAACATGGCGTTGTAGCGCTGCTGTGAGGAGTCGTTGCGACACCTCCTGCGTGCGAGATCGACAACAGAAGCTCTTGGCTGGGTCAGATATGAAGCCGAAGGCCGGTTTGGTCTCCATCCATTTTTTCCGCCAAGTTCACATTTTCCCTGGTGCCGATCTTACGATGTTCAACTCCTTGTGTAAGAGATCTGAAGGACCGTCTGGAGCCCAGGTTTGGTGTTGAGTCTCACCTGGAGGAGGCTCAGGTGACTCCAGGTTTGGAATAATCTGCACATCTCGTCTGAAGATGTCAGAGTGACTCAATCTGAGCGTCTTATCTGCAGGAGCTGAGTGTGGTCAGCACCCAGGCATCTGGCTGACTTTGCAGATCTTCCCCCTCCTTGTGGAACCTCCTTGTGGGATGTTCCAGTGAAGTCCTGGTGCCTTCGTTCTGCGCATTTGGCAATCGGGAGGGAGGCCAGGAGAAGGGATATCCTGTTTTCTCCACCTAAACCTGAGCCACTCTGCAGCTCCCCTGGGCTGCTCTTCATGAGCGAGCTTGCTGGGCTGCAGGACGGTCTGGAGAGCTTAAATCTCCGTCTGGGAGATGACCATGGAGAAACCAGCCCATCTTGATTGGTCCAGCTGCTTTTGGAAGGGAGGCCGTCCCCTGCGTGCTGGGGGGATGCTGCCCATTCTCCAGCGGCAGGAACACACCTCTGCATGACCCTTGGCCAGCCGCTGGTCCCCCTCAAAGGAGGATAGCCTTGCCCCTCAAGGACAGGGTAACCACCAGTCAATTCTTACCTGAGTTCAAGGGCTGGGATAACCCTTGGACAAGTGTTTTTTGAGTACTTCAAGTGCGGGACAGCCCTTGGCCAGCTCTTGCCTGAATCCGTCAGGAGGGGGATAACCCTTGACCAACCAGGATTTAGGAGTGGGATAACTCTTGGTCAACTGTTACTGAGCCCCCAGGCATGGAATAAGACTCTGACAACTCTCATGGTGTTCCTCAGGAGCAGAGTAACTCTTGGCCGTCTGTTGAGTCTCTCAAGGGTAGGAGAACCCTCGGCCAGCCGTTGACTCCCTTAAGTGTAGAAGAACCC
Source organism: Pardalotus punctatus (assembly GCA_013400915.1). Taxonomy (NCBI): domain Eukaryota; kingdom Metazoa; phylum Chordata; class Aves; order Passeriformes; family Pardalotidae; genus Pardalotus; species Pardalotus punctatus. The sequence goes on along the minus strand of VZTX01007751.1, from coordinate 10,896 downwards.
TTGGCCAACCATTGACTCCCTCAAGGGTAGGAGAACCCTTGGTCAACCATTGACTCTTTCAGGGTAATGTTCTCCCCTCCCTCACACCCGTTCCATGCCGACTGTAGTACCCCTGTCCCAGTGGCAGTCAGGGACATTTATCTTTCTGATGATACTTTCAAACCATGTTTAACTGCCCAGATCTCATTGGAGACTCTGAAATTCCCTTCTGAAGGTCTGTGTTCATACATAGGTCTTTTGAATGGCCTTAAATTCATGTTTTAAATATTTTCAAGGACAGGAACGTGCATTTTCTGTTACTTTTTCATTACTTGTGCTGTTTTCTAGAAAAATATGAACATTAATTTTCTATTTAATTAATTAAATTATTTGTGTATTTAATTGATAATATCCAGGTAGATCAAACCTTCAGAATGCTTCTTAAATATAATTTACAGACAGCTTCCTTTTAAACTAGAATCTGCTTTTTTTTTGGAACACACTGATATTATTTGTATTTTCTATAATTAATGAAAATTTCATTTACATGCAACACAAAAAGAGGGGTTTATTTCAGAGACATCCTATAAAATATATTTCTAAACCACATTCCCGAACCACATTCCTTTCCCGACAGATTATATGGAAGCAAAAGGATATACTGTGCCTTGGGGGTTGTAACAGCTCCATTTCTCAGCAGGTTTTTCCATGTCAGGCATCCCATTTTTGGGAAAAATCAAGTAAATCAGAGGTCACCGGTTTCACCAGAGCAGCAGGAACCCTTCACCATTTTGAATTGTCCATCTGTCGCTCCTCTTCCGTAGTGTTTGTCTGTCTGTCCCTGGCATCGTCACTGAAGGGTTTCCAATGTGTTCCTTCGTTCTTCCTCAAGTTGTCATTCCCTGTCACCCTCAGAACTCTGAGGAGAGTGGCATAATTCCAATCACCTTCTTCTCTCTGCTCCAGCATCATCCAAAGCCCCAACTGGTTGTCCCAGATTTGGGGAGCTGCAGGAGGAGGGAATTTAGTCCACAGGCAGAAGACACTCCCAACATAGTGACACCGCACACTCCAAGGAGATGTTTTTCGTTTCTAGCAGGAGAATATGCTGAGTCTCCTCAAATTTTGGTATTGTGAACTCCTGTTCAGGATTGGGAAACATCTCCTGAAATGCCAAAGGCAATTTAACATATAAAAAGGGGATTTAGGGTGTGTTTGAGGAATTGTGAAAGCCATATTATAGCTGGGATTTCATCAAAACTTTGCCTTTCTCTGGAGCTTTGATTGGGAGATCTCTATCTGGAATTATTAGGAACCACTAATGAGGGCTGGACATCCAATGAGGAGCAGCAGAAAAGGGGATTATGGACAGAATTGATTTCCGAGATGTCATAAAGATACGGGAGTCCACTTAGTCATGGAGACCTGCTTCGATGCTCTCATTTTATTCACCTCTAGATTACAGGGCGTGTTTCTGTGCAGTCCCAAATATGGCAAAGCTCATGGAGAATCTGTCAACAACCCCGTGCTGATGAAAATATTAAATTGCTTTCCACCTTCACGCCCAAGCTGTCCCAGCCCACCTCCAGCGGTGGATAAAAGGGAATGCCCAGAGCTGTTGGAGCCAGAGAAGACTCTGCAGACTTCTCTCTGCCTTCAAGTCCGTTGGTCTTTCTGCTCTTCTGGATTTTGATTCCGTTTGGAAAAAAACAGCCATGTCTCGTCAGTCTGTCTGCAGGAGCTTTGGAGTCGGGGGGAGAAAGGGATTCAGTTCCTGCTCTGCCGTCGGTGGTGGATTTGGAGGTGGTGGTGGCCGGAGCAGGATCAGCTACAGCTCGTACTCCTCATCCCGGGGAGGAGGAGGAGGAGGACACTGTGGGGGGTTCAGCAGCCGGAGCCTCCATAACATGGGGGGCAGCAGAAGGATCGCCATGGGCGGATGCTACGGCGGTGGCGGATATGGTGGCAGGATGGGTGGCTTTGGTGGAGGAATGAGCTGTGGAGGAATGGGCGGTGGTGGAGGAATCGGAATGGGTGGATTTGGTGGTGGAATGTGCGGTGGAATGGGTGGTGGGGGAGGAATGGGTGGCTTTGGTGGTGGAATGGGTGGAATGGGCGGCTTTGGTGGTCCGGGCTTCCCCGGAGGCATCCAGCCGGTGCAAGTTGACCCCAACCTCCTGCGTCCGGTCCATGTTGAGATCGACCCCCAGATCCAGCAAGTCAAAAACCAGGAGAAGGAACAGATCAAGACCCTGAACAACCAGTTTGCCTCCTTCATTGACAAGGTGAGAGTTTAGGACTGGATTTTTTTGGAAGTGGCATCTGCAACAACTCCCCTGGGGTGTGGAATGGGAATTTTTTCACTTACCAACAACTGTTGGAGTTGTCAGACCAATGCCTCAGCAGCAAATTGTAATTAGTCAGGTTTTATTAAGTAGCACAGAACAATAGAGGAGGCTTTGTGCTAATGGAAGATTAAAGAGAATGTCTGCAGGACATTCTGGGGATTCTCTTGCCAAGGCACTTCTGCAGCTTCATTTCAGGTGATTCAGGGCAAAGTCATCATCATAAATTGAATTGTCCTAAGAGTTCTCATTGCTGGGATTTGCTTTTTGGTGAGATTTCCTTCTCAAAGCCTGATTCTAGAAACTTCAGAGAATTAAACCCCTTTCCAACACTCTTGGATTATTTTAATTTCAAATAGAAACTGAACAGATAGAGAATCCCTCCTAAGACAATCCACGGGCAGTTAGGGAATAAAAGAAGCCATCTTTCTTGATTTCAGTCCTGGAGAAATGATGGCAAAGTCCAACCCTGATGCTATGGAAAATTGGGATGATGTTTTCTACTGGCAACACCTCTTTGTCCCCAAGGGAAAAATCAGAATGACTCAACATTTAATAGTCTAATAATAAATAAATTAAATAATGCTTCTCATGCACTTCAGGAGCTTGGATGCCAGAATGAGCCATAGGTGGGGAACAACTCTCTGGGCTCCCAAAGCTCCCAGGAGTGGGATGTCTCCCTGGAGAATGTCTCACACACCCTTGGCTGGCTTTAGGTCCGATTCCTGGAGCAGCAGAACAAGGTGCTCTCCACCAAGTGGGAGCTGCTCCAGCAGCAAGGGCCGACGGGGCCAAGGAAGAACCTGGATGTGATCTTTGAGAATTACATCCAGAACCTGCGGAGGAGGCTGGAGTCCCTGCTGGGGCAGCGGGGGCAGCTGGAGTCGGAGCTGCAGAGCATGCGGCAGTACGTGGAGGAGTTCAAAACCAAGTGAGTGCTGGGACAGACGGGGAGGGAGCGGCTGGGGGGGTGGAGCTGATGTGGAGACCCCACGGGTGGAATGACCAGGGGTCTCAGGGTCGCACCTTGTCCTGCCCCCACCACAGGTATGAGGAGGAGATCAACCGTCGCACGGCCGCCGAGAATGAGTTTGTGGTGCTGAAGAAGGTGAGTCTGGAGGCACTGGCCCGGATGGGGTGTGGGGAACAGGAGGCTTTGGGTGCCACCAGCTTTCTGGGATGAGAGGAAGCCACATCCATCAGTGGGGTCTTTCCTTTAGGACGTGGACTGTGCCTACATGACCAAGGTTGAGCTGGAAGCCAAGGTGGGAGCTCTGACAGATGAAATCAACTTCCTGAGGTGCATGTATGAGGAGGTAGGAGCTCTCCCTTCCCCTGGGCGAAGTCTTAATGAGGGTGTGGTGGCCAAAGACATTGAAGTTGGACTGGGCATCCTTGTGGGTTTGGTCTGGAGAGGCTGCCTGGAGCTGCTGCTCTTCTGTGCCCTCCTCAGGTGGTGCCTCTGACTCATGTCTTGGTTGCAGGAGCTGTCTCAGATGCAGACGATCAGCCGGGACCTGTCTGTGGTGGTGTCCATGGACAACAACCGGCACCTGGACTTGGACAGCATCATCGAGGAGGTCCGGCGCCAGTATGAGCAGATCGCCCAGAGCAGCAGAGCCGAGGCTGAGGCCTGGTACCAGAGCCGGGTGAGTTGGGAAGGGGTGGAGGCACCTGGGACAGTCCCCACTGTGCGAACCACTGGAGCTCTGGATCACTTGTGTCACTGACGGGTGTCTTTGTCCCCATGTCTCCAGTATGAAGAGCTCCAGAACACTGCTGGAAAACATGGGGACAATCTCCGCAACACCAAGATGGAGATCCAGGAGCTGACCAGGAATGTCCAGAGGCTGCGGGCTGAGATTGAGAACGTGAAGAAGCAGGTAAAGTACCGTCGGCACCTCCTTCAGTAATGGCCGCAGGGTGGGTCAGGATGCGGCTGGGTGGTGAGAGGGAAAAGCAGTCACAGAAATTCATGTCCTTTGGAGGAGATGGATTATTTCAAATGGATTATTTGTGCCATGAGGCTCCTGCAGTGGAGGGTGGGCAGTGGGATCTCACAAACCCTTTTTTTTCCCCACAGAACCAGCAGCTGCAGTCAGCCATCGCCGAGGCTGAGGAGAGGGGGGAGATGGCCCTCAAAGATGCCAGGAGGAAGCTGGAGGAGCTGGAATGTGCCCTGAGCAAGGACAAGGAGGAGCTGGCTCGCCTGCTGAAGGAGTACCAGGAGCTGCTGAACATCAAGATCGCGCTGGACGTTGAGATCGCCATGTACAGGAAGCTGCTGGAGGGGGAGGAGAACAGGTACTTAATTGGCATCTATTTGACTAAATTCTTGGCAGATTATATAACATGGGTAAAACCTTTAAATCCACACTAAAGGTTGAGTTTGTGTCACTCGCACCCTAATTCCCAAGCTTGTATTAATTATATTAATCATAAACATACTTTGGTTTTCCATCTTAAAAGAATGTGAAGGTAAAGGCTGCTCACTAATTTAGAGAATAATTGGAAAAATCTGAAAAATTATTGAATAGGTTGCTCATTTTTTTTAAGAAGAACTGAGAAACATAAACTTGTACAAAAAAGGGATATTCTCAGCTGAAGAGCCGTGCACTTCCCAGAGGTTTAACTGGCCCCATTTTCCTTCACAGGCTGTGCAACGACAGCATGTCCAACGTCAATGTCTGTGAGTATTTGCCTTGGGGTCCTTCAGAAGTGGTAGAACTTGTTCTTTTGGCCAACAGGTGAGTAACCTGTGCTTCTGTTGCAGCTGTGGTGGGCAGGACCACCATCTCTGGAGGCAGAGGAAGCATGGGAGGAGGATTCGGAAGCAGCGGCATGGGAGGAGGATTTGGAGGCGGCAGCTGTGGAATGGGAGGAGGATTTGGAGACGGCAGCGGCATGGGAGGAGGAATGGGAGGAGGAGGCATCTGTGGAGGAGGCAGCAGCTTTGGAGCAGGCAGCATGGGCGGCAGCTGCGGGATGGGGGGAGGAATGTACGTCGGGGGCTTCTCCTCTGGGAGCGGAAGGATGTGCGGCTCTGGCGGGGGATCGTCCTCCGTGCGGAGATGCGTCACCACCACCTCGGTCAAATCTTCGGGAGTGCGATTCTGAGCCCCGAAGGCTGACAAGGAAAGAAGCATCTCCTCTCTCCTCCCGGCAGCAGCCCAGCCTCCTGAAGCCCAGCTCTGGTGTCCCGCAATGGGATGAGCTGTGTCCCTCCCACCCAGCTCGTCCCGGCTCCTGGTCGCACCTGGGGGTTTGGTGGCGATGCTGTGGGTGTCCCGGCACCGGGAGCTGCCTGGCAGGAGGGGCTGCTGTGCCTTCCTTGCTGTGTTGTACATTTCTCGTGGCAAATGTGTATAAAACTCCTCTTTCCTCCTCTCTCCTCCTGTTCCATGTCCCCACCTCCCTTCCCTGTGTGTATGTCCTGCACTCCTTCCCCAGGATGTTGCCATTCCCAATAAATTGCAGAGAACATCCATGATGTTGTTGTGTCGCTTCTTCGGGAGCCGCTCTGGGCAGGGTGGATCCTTCTTTGGGGAAGCAGCTTGTTGGGAAGCTGGGGGCTGTTCTTTGCCCAACGTGTCATACCTGTGCTTTGATGGAACCGAACAGGTGGGGATGGATCAGGGCAGGCATCCCAGCTCAGGTGGTGACTTTGGCCCTCACCTGAAAGCACAAGATCACATGGTGGGTGCTGGATGCTCAGTTACACAATGCTCTGCAACTGTGAGCCAACAGATGTCCAAACTGAGGAATACAGGAACCTGCTCAATTTTTGGGCATCTCCTGACACAGTGAATCACTCAGCTCATCCCTGGAATCGTGTAGAGTCATTCCCACAGCAGATGTCTGCAATTGCTGGGTCTGGAAACCTCCAGCACAGAGTGGTGTAGCACCTTCCCTGTCAGTGGGCAAGTACAGGCTGCCATGTCCCCCTTTTTTGAGCTCAGCTTCAGGAACACAAACGCACTCCATGCCTCAGTGCTCACGTCACATCTCTCCATATGTGGCACCACCCCAATTTCTGAAGCTCTAGGAGAGGGGTTTTCTCAGTCCCTTATGGATTTTGGAAGCTCTGCAAAGGGTTTGCTGAAACCCCCAACAGCATTTCCTGGGATTTAGGCAGGAACATTCCCAGTAGAGACCCACAGAGGCTGATCGATGACAGGAATCTGTGGCAGCAGGTGGGAGCAGATATTGGATCAGTTCATCTGAGTTTCCTGCCTCCAAATGGTCTTTGGATTGTGGTGAGGGAGTGGCAGGGTAGGTGCCCCTTGGGTGGAAGAGCAGGTGAGCATGGGTAAGAATGGATCAGGATGTCGGCCAAGCACTGGCCTCTGCTGCACACCTGGGCTGTGGCCAGGTGGGATGCACAGATTGGCACCCTGAGAGCACCGGGAGCACCGGAGAGCTGTGAACCATCCCCGTCCAGCCGTGAGAACACGGCAGGCTGGGAAGGTGTGATTCATCCCCAGCCTGGCAGCTCAGACACCATCCTCTCCCTGAGAAGCCGATTTACTCCCCCAGCGGCTCTTCCTTGCTCCGAGAGCAGGACAGAGAGATGTGGAGGAGCTCAGGAGGGGGCTTGGGAGGGGAGTCTGGAGTGTTTGATGTGAGCTGTGCTGTGGCTCCTCCACCACCCAGAGAGATCAAAGAGGCAGAAAACGCTGTCAGTGGTGGTTCAGGAGTCCCACAACAGCCTCTGGGAGTTGCTGATGTTCCCAGAGTAGGTCAGGAAGCTGTAGACTGAGGAAGAGGTCCAGGAAAGGCAGGGGGCTCTTGGAAATGGGAATTCTCCCCACTTTGAAGGGTGCCAGAGCTGGGGTTGCGGCTGGGTTTGGCCCAAATAAAGATGCTGAGTAGGCAATGCCTGTGCAAAGCTGGTGTTGTGCCAGGAGCACTTTGAGGTTTGGCTTGAGGCAAGAGTCACTTGTTTTGGTGCTTAATCACCTGTTTCACTGCTTAATTTGAAGAGTCTGTTTCTTCTAAACTTTACAGCGAACTTTACACGGCGTTGTAGCGCTGCTGTGAGGAGTCGTTGCAACACCTCCCCTGTGCTCTTGGCAGTGGGAGATGTGAAGCCAGGGCCTGGCTTGGTTTCCATCCATTTTTTCCGCCGAGTTCACATTTTCCCTGGTGCCGATGTTTCTGCTGTGCACAGCTCCTTGCACAAGAGATCTGAGAGCGTGGTTGGAGCCCTGGTGTTGAGTCTCACCTGGAGGAGGCTCAGGTGACTCCAGGTTTGGAATAATCTGCACATCTCGTCTGAAGATGTCAGAGTGACTCAATCTGAGCGTCTTATCTGCAGGAGCTGAGTGTGGTCAGCACCCAGGCATCTGGCTGACTTTGCAGATCTTCCCCCTCCTTGTGGAACCTCCTTGTGGGATGTTCCAGTGAAGTCCTGGTGCCTTCGTTCTGCGCATTTGGCAATCGGGAGGGAGGCCAGGAGAAGGGATATCCTGTTTTCTCCACCTAAACCTGAGCCACTCTGCAGCTCCCCTGGGCTGCTCTTCATGAGCGAGCTTGCTGGGCTGCAGGACGGTCTGGAGAGCTTAAATCTCCGTCTGGGAGATGACCATGGAGAAACCAGCCCATCTTGATTGGTCCAGCTGCTTTTGGAAGGGAGGCCGTCCCCTGCGTGCTGGGGGGATGCTGCCCATTCTCCAGCGGCAGGAACACACCTCTGCATGACCCTTGGCCAGCCATGACTTGTGTCCCTGAGCGGTGGGATAGCCCTTGGCCAGCTGTTCAGTCCACTAATGGTGGGATAACCCTTGGCTGACTGTTGAGTCCTTCAATGGTCAAATAACTGCTGGCCAATGGTTGAGTCCCTCAAGGGTGGGACAATCCTGGCCCACAGCTGAATCCCTGTCAAGGGTAATGTCCTCCCCTCTCCCTCATTCCTCACAGTCTGTGGGTCCAGAAGCCCCATCCCAGTGACAGTCAATGACATTCATATTTCCTATTCCTCCAGTGGCTTTTGGAGGTGTTTCCCTGGGCTGGTTTTCTAAAGGGTTTGCTGTGTCTTTGGCCACAAGCTGATTCCTAGGGATGCTTTCAAACCACATTTACTTGCCCAAATTTCCTGTGTGACCGTGAAAACACATCCAGTTGGGAAGCTTAAATACAGGATATTGTTGGACTGCTGACATGTTTTAAAATATATATTTGCCTTGACTTTTATTCATGATTTCCAAGAACTAAGAATGAAGGAAATATTGGGATTTTTCACCAATAAAATGAATAAATTTAACTAAAATATTTATTTGATTAATGAGGCCCAGAAGGTCCGTGCAGGATGTCCTACATGTGAACATCTGAATCCATCGCTGGGGAGCTGGTCTATGAAATTAAACATTGTTGTCAGTCATCATTACAACTTCTACAGCCCAGAGCGTCCTTTCTGTCCTCTGTGGCTTTACGATCCCTGTGGCCATTGGAAAAGCACAAGGAAGGAGCTGGACATCCTTGTTCTCTTGCTCTGGTGCTCAGAATCCCAGGACTTGGTTCTCTCAGACTCTGTGGGACACATCTCGGAGGGAAAAATCCCACCTGATGATCTTAGGAAGGAACTAGCCAGCTCCTTTCCAGATTAAACAGAAATGCTGACCCCTTTGAAATGTTAATGATGTGGCATTTTTCCATTTGGAAAGTCATCCGGAATTTTCTGCTTAACAAGGAGATTTGGGGTGCGCTTGGGGGAATTGTGAAATTCCATCTGGGTTTCACTGAAATCCTTTCCTGACGTGGAGTGTCAGGCAAAAAATCCCGAGTCAGACAACCTGTGGAGTCGTTAGGAGCAGGCAGGGAGGTGGGAGGAGGGAAGAACATGACAACATTGCTGTAAAACATATTTTTCCAGATGACATAAAGATATGGGAGTCCACTTACTCATGGAGACCTGCCCCGGTGCTTCTGCTTTTCCTTCTGCACAGTGAAGCGGATTTCTGGGTGGAGTCACCAATTTGGCAAAAATCTGTTAACCGCACCAAGCTGATGAAGACAGTAAATTTGTTTCCTCTTCACGCCCAAGCTGTTCCAGCCCACTTCCAGGAGCAGATAAAAGGGAATGCCTGGAGCTGTGGAGCCAGAGAAGACTCTAAGCACTTCTCTCTGCCCTCAGCACCTGCTCAGCTCCATCAATCTCCTCGTCTTCCCCAGTTTTGGCTCTTTTGAGGAGAACCAGCCATGTCCCGTCAGTCTGTCTGCAGGAGCTTCGGTGTAGGAAGCAAAAGGGGATTCAGCTCCTGCTCTGCTGTCGGTGGTGGCTTTGGAGGCGGTGGCCGGAGCAGGGTCAGCTACAGCTCATTCTCCACATCCAGGGGGATTGGAGGTGGCAGCGGACGCTGTGGAGGATTCAGCAGCCGGAGCCTCCACAACCTGGGAGGCAGCACAAGGATTTCCATGGGCAGCTCTTATGGCGGTGGCTATGGATGTAGAATTGGTGGCTTTGGTGGAGGATTTCCAGGAGGATTTGGTGGCATTGGAGGAGGTGTCATTGGTGGAGGAATGGGCAGCTTTGGTGGACCCATCAGAGGTGGCCCCGGGTTCCCTGGAGGCATCCAACCGGTGCAGGTGGACCCGACCCTCCTGCGGCCAGTCCATGTTGACATCGACCCCCAGATCCAGCAAGTGAAGTGCCAGGAGAAGGAGCAGATCAAGACTCTGAACAACCAGTTTGCATCCTTCATCGACAAGGTGAGAGGTTGGAGCTGGATTTGCTTGGGAATGGGGAATCTGAGGAAATTCCCAGAGCTCTGGAGAGGGAAATGTCCTTCTCAGCTTGGTGTTGAGCTGTGATTGTTTCCATTGGGCTCCTTTTGGTTTCCTCCTGAGGAAATGTCAAAATTGCATCCCCAGAGAAAATGAACAACTTTCCCCAGGTTTGGTGGATGCAAATTCTTTCTTTCCAGAGCCCTCTGTGCAGACAGAACAAAGGGATGGGATATACTCAGTGACCCAATGTTTCTTTAAGTCTGTCCTTTTTCTGAGATAATTTTTTCCCAGGGAACTTAAAGTTTAGGAATGAGATTCCAAAAAATTCCCAACCATTCCTTATTTCAGTTTAAGTGCAGTTGAGTTCCCATTAAATTATCAGAACTGGAAGAATGTTGGTTATAAATGTGCTCCATGTTTTTTAAATACATGATATGCTTATGGAATAATTTCTGTGTCGGATATGAAGAATGTGCTCGAATATGGAGACAGATGGGACTTCATTCACTGAAGGTCAAAAATGATCTGATGCTGGTGAAAATTAATGTTGGTGGTCAAAAAGCACCACTGGTATTGGAAATAATTCATAAAATTGAAATGGAAGCATTTCAATAGCTAAAAAAAACCCCAACAAACTCCAAAAAACAAACAAACAAAAAAAATACAGCAGAAATATAGGAGGAGAAATGAGGAGGAAATGAAGGATAATTGGGGGCAAAAAGAAAAGAAAGGGAGGAATTTTCCCCTTGGAAGCAATGGGCCTATTAAGTTTTGGGGAATGATTCCAATGGCTTCCCAAAGCTCCCAGGAGGTTTGAGCAGTGAGATGTCTCCCTGGAGAATGTCTC